>PVLC010002012.1:0-50576 GCA_004027655.1 Graphiurus murinus
TTAGTCAGTCACAAAGAGTAAAGAAGCATATGTTCTCCCTAATATGCGGATGCTAGGGAGAAGATGGGGCATAGGAGGGTCTCCAGATGAAAAGGAGAGATCCTTGATAAGCAAAGAAGTTGATTTAATTGTAGTGGATGCATGGGGCAGAGGGACACCCTAAGGCACATGATGTACTTACACAATCATATCAAGGTCAGTCATTGAAGTGAACCTGAGGGGGAGGGAGGAGGAGGGAACAGGGTGGGAATTAGGGAAGGGTTCAAATGAGAATTGTGTGCAAATATGTTGTTAACAACTTGTACTTAACAAAGATGTATGCTATATTGCACAAATTACTACAATAAAAAATTAAAAAATAAAAAAATTTTTAAAAATTATTTCCTAGAACTCTGGAAAAGAATATTTATTTATTCTATCAGTTTATAAATGAAAAATGCTAGAAATAATTAGGTTTGATGTGTTACTATAATAAAATTTATGTGGAAGGAGTGATCAAATTAGAAAAGATGTTTACCTTCCTAGATTACATGTGTGTAGGTTAAAAATTATTACTAATACAAACATTACTGAAGCTGTACTTTACATGGGAAGTCCCCAGATATTTATCAATTCCCTTACTAACCATAATTATATTGGGGGGGGGGGCTTTGGGGATTGAGACCAGGGGCATTCCACCTCTAAACTAAATCTCAGCCTATTTTATTTTGAAATAGGGTCTTGCTAAATTGCTGAGGCTGTTCTCGAACCTGCGATCCTCCTGTCTCAAAGTCTCCCAAGTACTGAAATCACAGGCGTGTGCTACCATGCTTGACTCATAATTATATTTTCACTGATCAAATCTTTTAAGAAGTAGTTACAAGCTGGATGTTGTGGCAGACAGCTGGAGTTCCAGCTACCTGGGAGGCTGAGGCAAGAGGATCACTTAAGCTAACCACAAGTTCCAGGTAGCTGGGCAACATGGCAAGACTCCATCTCAAAATAAAGAAGTGATATGCCAAAGCTAACAGGAAACTGTATTCTCTTCCATTCTAATATTACTGGTTACAGTCATAAATTAACCAGAGCTACTAAGTCTCTGTCATCTACAGACAGTTTTGGTTTTATCCTGATGTTTGTTTGAAAGCTCTGCTACAGCCTATAAGTCAGAGTTTGTGCCTCCAACAAAGTGCAGTTTCAAAACCTCATGTGCTTTAAACTACCGATATTTCACAAAACAAATTCTTGAAGTTAGCCAGGCGTGGCGGTGCACACTGGTAATCCTAGTATTGGGGAGGCTGAGAAAGGAGGATCACAGGTCCGCAGCCAGCCTCAGCTACTTAGTGAGGCCCTGTTTCAAAATAAAGAAGAGAAATAGGGCTGGGGGAAAACTTGGAGGTAGAATTCCCCTGAGTTCAATCCTCAGTATCTCAAAAAAAAAAATTCCTAAAGTTAAACATAAAATTACCATATGCCCCAGCAATTCTACTCCTGGGTGTATCACCCACTATGATTTGGTTAAGTGTCTCCCCCAGGTCTGTGTGTTAGAGGCTTGGTACCCAGCCCATGACACCACTGGGAGCTGCTGGAACCTTTAAGTATGGGGCCTATTTGGAGGAAGTTAGGTCAGCTGAGGACATGTCTTTGGAGGGGATACTGGCAATTTGGCCCTTTCCTGTCTGCTTTTTTTTTTTTTTTTTTTTTTTTTTACTTCTTGGCCATCATGAGATGAGCCATTTCCTCTGCCATAATTTACTATAGCCCCACAGGCCCAAAGTGATGTTGTCAGTTATCATGGAGGACTGAAACCTCTAAAACTGTGAGTCAATATACACATTGTTTTAAGTTGATACTATCAGGTATTTTGTTACAGTGACTAAAAGTTAACACATCTCCCAAAAAATGAAAACAGGTATTCAAACAAAAACTTATACATGAATGTTCAGAGTAGCATAATCTCAATGGCTATAATGTGAAAACAACTCAAATTATAAACTAATGAATAAACAAAATGTGGAGAGGCAGTAACTACCCATTGCAATCAGCCAGGCTGCAGGGTGGGGCTGCCAAGGTCCCTTGGAGAACATCTCTCACCACCATGTGTCCTGGATGCTAGAAGTGGAGCTGCAGGATCAAATGTTTGCCCTGCTACACTGCGTTACTGCTCTGGTCCCAACCCTTCTTTCTATGGCCCTATTCCTTCTCTTGGGAATGCACTCTTTGCCATTATATATTGGATACATGTGACTTGCTTTTTATTTTGATCCTGGGACTTTTCAGCAATGCCGGAACTGTAAAGACTTTGGGAACTCTTGGAGAGGACATTTTGCATTCTGAGCTAGGGTTAGGGTTAGGGTTAGAGCTCTTTAGGGGTCAGGGGTGCAATGTTACATACAGTTAGATATAAAATGTCCCCTAAAGAGCTCATTTATCAGTGTTTGGAGCTGATGTAACTGAGTCATGAGGGTTGTAATCTCAGCAGTGGATAAATCCATTTTATCCAGGCCAGTAGGGTATGGCTGGAGGTAGATCCCTGGGGGTGCAGTCTTGGGGATTATATAAATGGCCCCTCCTCCCCCTGCTCCTTCTCTCTTGCTTCCGGTCTCCATGATGTGAGCACACCACGCGCTCTCCCTTTCTCTGCTTCTTGCTGCCAAGCCCTGAGATCTGCAGTCCTCAGCCTCACATGGACTGAACCCAAAACCGTAAGAAAATAAATCTTCCTTCTTCTTAACTTATATGATCAATCTTTTAGATTATAGCTGCAAGAATGCTGACCAGAGCACTTTTGTAATAATGAAAGTATTTTAAAACTAGAGAAAATGATGGCTGCACATGTGAATTAACTGTCATTAAACTGCATGCTTTAAAATGGCTTATTTTGTTATTTTGATTTTACTTCTATTTTTTAAAAACACAGTAAGCTTTGAGATGAACCATTTCTGAAACAGCAGTGTAAGGATCTCCACAAATCTGCTCCCTAGAAAGGCAATCATAACTAATGAAAATTATTTTTACAAATATCATTTGAAGTCTGGAAAGTGTCCCAAGAGCATACAGCAAATGAAGAAACATTTATTGAAGAAAATCTAGAAAATGCTTGATAAGAACAGTAAGATTATGTGGCCCTTGAACCACATCACGTCCTCTTTTCTTCCACTCCCCAGCTCAACATGCTAGAAACTCCACTCTGAGTGGGCATGGCTAAGAATGCAGTGCTCCCCTCCAGTTTCAGTCCTGGACCAAAGAAAAGGCAGGCATTCACCATTTCTCACCCCCAGCCTTTCACTGTTGCACAGGCTAAAATTTACATGAGTGTGGTCAAGAGGATAGGACCCCCTTTGCATACCCAGACCAAGCTATCATAGAACAGATGCCCTATCATAAATGCAAAAGCCATGGGCACTGGTGTCCCAATTGCCCTCACTTTGGTTTGTTCATAGGACAGAGGCTCCACACTGTGAGATGCAAGCTAAGACCAGAGATGATCAGCCTGCCCAATGCCACGCTCCTGAAGCAAGGGTAACATTCTGAGAGAAGGTTCTGGCCATGTCTCCTAGCTCTAAAGCAGTGGTTCGAACATCATACTCAGACACAGGCAGACACACAAAAAGCTCCAAAGCTCTTCCCAAAGAAAGTGACTTTATTTAGTGCAGAGTATAGGGAAGTTCAAATATAAGCACATTCTAAAAAAAATAATGAAGATTTTGGTAGTAAGCAATTGAGAAAAGGATGAAAGGATGGTAGCTCCACACGAATAACAAACTAAACCATAAGGCAGCTAGTTTGCCAAAGAGAACTGGGCGGGGGGTGGGGGAGGGATGTGAAAAGGAACCACCTATAGTCAGAACAAACCTGACTCAAAGTCAGAACAAAACTGACCTCAAAAAACTGCATTCAAACAGATATTTGAATACCTATGTTCATAGCAGCATTATTCACAATAGCCAAAAGGTGAAAGCACCTTTTGTTCATTGATGAATGACAGCTAGACAAAATGTAGTATATGCATACAATGGAACATTCAGCCTTAAAAAGGAAGACAAGAGCCAGGTGTGGTGGCGCACGCTTGTAATCCCAGTACTTGGGAGGCTAAAACCAGAAAATCCGAGTTCGCAGCCAGCCTCAGCTACTTAGTGAGACCCCCCACAACTTAGTGAGACCCTGTTTCAAAACAAAGAATAAAAAATAGGAATGGGGGTGTAGCTCAGAGGAAGAAAAGTAGGGCATATGCTACAACATAGACAAACCTTAAAGACATTAGGCTAAGTTAAATAAGCTAGTCACAAAAGGACAAATATATGATCCTATTTACATGAGGTATCTAAAGTAGTCCTATTAATAGAGATAAAAAGTTGAACGATGATTGTCAAGCACTGGTGAGAAGGGGGAATGAGATGTTAGTGTTTCGTAGCAGAGTTTTAATTTGGAAAGATTGAAAAAATTCTAGATGGATGTGACAGCTGCAGAACAATTTGAATGCACATAACTTTACATTTAGAAATTATTAAAATGGTAAATTTTATGTTATATGTATTTTACCACAATTTTAAAAATAAGATAAAAAGGAAGATTAAGGGATTTAATCCACTGAAAAAATCACTAAGCCAAGAATAAATACAAAATAGACAAATGAAAAACTATGTCACTTACTCCTTTGACATTCATTAAGCACAGTGTGGTCAGAGGTGTTTTGGTGCTGAGGTACACCCTAGATCCCTGTTACCTGATGGTGCCCTCACCTCCCAACTGTACCTTGTCTCCACACCTGCAGGCAAGACACATTCTACACAGTGGAAACTGAGCGATTATGCTCCATACCAGAACACACACACACACTGAGAGCAGCCTGTAGCCAGAGATTGCTGTAGTGGGAGTAAAAGCTCACCCCCTTTGTTTCAAGGTGAGACAATTCTGTACTGTCATGTATGCACTGGATTCCCCCTGGGTTTAAGACTAGACTTCAGCTAAATCCTATCTCATATACCACATCAACAAAGGACAAAACCATCTGACCACCTCAAGTGCAGAAAAAGTGCAAAATTCAACACACCTTCACAATAAAAACACTCAGCAAATTAAGAATAGACAAGAACTTCTTCAATCTGATGAAAGGTATCTATGAAATTCTTACAGCAGAGATTGACAGTACCAAGTTGCTCCCTATTCTCCCAAAAGGTAAGATAGTCTTTTTTAAGGTTTTATTTTTATTTTTTATTTTTTTTTTTTTTTTGCAGTACTGGGGCTTGAACTCAGGGGCATTCTACCTCCGAGCTACACCCCTAGCCCTATTTTTTTTTATTCTTTATTCTGAAACCGAGTCTAAGTTGCGGGGTGCCTCACTAGGTAGCTGAGGCTGGCCACAAACCCGGATCCTCCGGTCTCAGCCTCCCGAATGCTGGGATTACAAGCCTGCGCCACTACGCCCGGCTTAGCAGGCTTAGCATTGTGGTCTTAATGTGCATTTCTAAATTATGTTGAACATCTTTTCATGTGCTTATGCCCTCTGTATCTTCTTTTGTGAAGTGTCTGTTAAACTTACCCATTTTTTAATTGAGTTGTCTTATTAGAATTTTCTCAAAGACTTCCTTTACATATTCTGGATGTAATTTTTTTATTGATACATGATTTAGAAATATTTTCTCTTAGTCTGTAGCTTGCCTTTTAATTCCCTTAATGGTATTGAGGACCAGATGATCTTAATTTTGAGCAAGTCCAATTTATCAATGTTTTCTTTATATATATGCTTTTAGAATAGTAGCTAGAAAATCTTTGCCTATGCCAAAGTCACAAAATTTTTTCTCCTATGTTTTCTAGTTTTGCATTTTACATTTAGGTTTTTGGCCCATTTTGAGTTTTTTTTTTTAATATGGATCAAAGTTATTTTACATATGGAAATCCAATTAAAAATGAATTCTTTTCAACCAAATTTCTTTTTCATCTTTGTTTAAAGCAATTGGCCATGTGTGAATCTATTTATGGGGCCTCTCATCAATGTTAATGATTTATCTATTCTTATGCAAGTACCACATTGTCTTGATTACTGTAGTATTACAATAAATCTTAAAATCAGAGAGTTTAAGTTCTGCAACACTGTTCATCTTTTCCCAAGTTAATTTGGCTTTTCCCAAGTTAATTTCTCAAGTTAATTCTAGATCTTTTCCACTTCCATATGAATTTTGCCAATTTCTGTAAATTTTTATTCTGTTGGGATTTTAACTGAGATTGTCTCTGAATCTATAGATAAAATTGGGGGAAAGTGATATTTTAATAATACTGAGTTTTCCAATCCATGAGTACAGCATATGTGTTATTTAGGTCATCTTTAATTTCTATTAGTAATGTTTTGCAATTTTTATGTACAACTCTGCCACATCTTTTGTCAAATTTATCCCTAAATATTTCTTTTTTTTTTTTTTTTTTTTTTGCGGTACTGGGGATTGAACTCAGGGGCATTCTACCTCCGAGCTATATCCCCAGCCCTATTTTTTATTCTTTATTTTGAAACCAAGTCTCACTAAGTTGCGGAGTGCCTTACTAGGTAGCTGAGGCTGGCCTCGAACCCGGATCCTCCAGTCTCAGCCTCCCAAATGCTGGGATTACAAGCGTGCGCCACCACGCCCGGCTAATATTTGATTTTTTGATGCTATTGATTTTTAAATTTCAATATCTGATTGTTCATTGGTAGCATCACAAATAGTTTTATATACAGATCTAGGTACCTAAACTCACTTATCCTAGTAGCTTTTCTGTAGATTCCACATGATTCTCTATATTGATAATTATACTAGATACCTTTTTCTTTTTTTAGCACTGGGGATTTAACCCAGCACATGCCAGGCATGTGCTCTACCACTGAGCTATATCAGTCCTTTTTTTAAAAAAGAATTATTTTTTTGAGACATAGTTTAAGTTGTCTAGGCTATTCTCCAACTTTCGATCCTCCTGCCTCAGTCTCCCAAGTAGCCAGGATTACAGGCCTGAACCATGGGCACCTGGCTTTTTTTTTAAATCGGTAAAGAATGTTAGATTTTTGTTCATGCTTTCTCTGCATCTACTGGGATGATCATACAGGTTCTTCTGTTTTTAGTTCAATATGGTGAAAATGTTATATTTACTGATTTTTTTCAAATGTTACATTTGAATGCTTTCACAAATCCAATTGACCATGATGTGAATATTATATATGTATATATATATATATATGTTTTATTATTAAATCCATTTCTGGATATATTTTAGCTGTATTTCATTTACATCTTGTTTTTGCATTAAATATATGTATGGATTTAATTTTCTACAATTTTGTTTAAAGTATTTATATCTATGTTTATGAGAAATATTGGCCTACAGTTTCCTTGATCTAGTAAGGTTTTTTTATTTTTTCAGTGCTAAGTATTGAACTATTAATGACTTGATTAGTTTTGGTATCAAACTAATGTATACTTCAGGTCAGGAACCAGCATTTGGGAGGCTAAGACCGGAGGATCCGGGTTCGCAGCCAGCCTCAGCTACCTAGTGAGGCACTCCGCAACTTAGTGAGATCCGGCTTCAAAATAAAGAATAAAAAATAGGGCTGGGGGTATAGCTCAGAGGTAGAATGCCCCTGAGTTCAATCTCCAGAACCACAAAAAAATAAATAAATAAAGTGTCAGGAAATATGGCCCCTTCTTCAATTTTCTAGAATAATTTTTATAAAATTGGTGCTGATTCTTCCTTAAATTCACCAGTAAATCCATCTGGGTCTAGAAATTCCTTTAAAGAAAGATTTGTAACAGCAAATTCAATTTCTTTACAGGACTATTCGGCTATTAGTTCTTAAGTGAGCTTTGATTCTTTGTATTTTCAAAATAATTTGTACTTCTGTCAAAACAGGCATGAAATTGTTCATAATATTTATTATCTTTTTAACATTTATGGAATCTATAGACACATAACCTCTCTCATTCCTGTTACTGGTAATTTATATTTTCCCCCTAGAGGTTTATCAATTTTACTGATCTCAAAGAACCAGTTTTTCTACTGTTTCTATTGATTTCACTACTGTTTTTCTACTTTCTTTTTCACTACGTTCTATTTTAAGCCTTTCATCTTCTTTCTTCTACTCTTTTGGGTTTCATTTGCCTTTCTTTTTCCAGTTTTTTAGCTTAAAAACTGAAATCATTCTTTTTTTAGTATAGGTGTTCAGTGCTATAAAATTTCTCTTTAAATATATTTTTAACTGCATCCCCAAAATTGTATGTCATGGTTTCATTTTATTCACTTCAAAATACTTTCTAATTTCTCTTTTTTTTGGGGGGGGGGGGCGGGAGGGGTTACTGGGGATTGAACCTAGGGGGCATTCTACCTCTGAGTTAGACTCTACTCCTATTTAATTTTTTTTATTTTGAAACAGGATTTCATTAAGTTGTGGTGGGCCTCACTAAGTTGCTGAGGCTGGCTCAAACCTGTGAGCCTCCTGCCATCTCAGCCTCTCAAGTACTGGGATTACAGACATGTACCTCCACACCTGCCTCTGATATCTTGACACATGGGTTATTCAGAAGTATGTAATTCAGTGGCCAACTATATGAGAATTTTCTAGAATGTTTTGTAGTATTGACTTCTAATTTAATTCTGTTGTGGTCAAATCACTATATTTTATGCAAGGCCTAGTGGAAAGTGTATCACATGCTTCTCAGGAAAAAGTCAGGTTGAAAAATTCTGACACTGAGAAAAATAAATAAAATAATAATAATATAAACTCACAGGTCAGTTAAAAAGTAATTAGGAAATAAAAATTATTTTGAATACTGAAATAAGTATTGATGAATTGATATCTTGGATTTGCTTCAAAACAATCCAGGGCAGGGGTGAGTGGATAGGGGAAAAGATGAAGCACAAATGGCCAGGGGTTGAAATGAAGGTGGATGATGGTTCGTGGTAGTTTGTTACACTATTTTACTTATTTAAACATTTAAATTTTTCCAAAACAAAAGCTTTTTAAAAATGCAATATTAGCACTTCAGTCACTGAAACCTAAAATAAATAAAATTTAGGAGAAAATAGTAGTAACTCAACACTGTTTAAAAGAAAAGATTTCTAGCAGTATCTTCTATGTGCATTTGGAAAGAGTCTGCCTGTTTGTAAATAAAAGATAATAAGTGTACACATTGGATAAGCATGAGTCACTGGGGTTTACTAACAAAAAAGAGAGTGGGTTCCAAAAATGAAGATCTGACACAACTGCCCAGAAAAAAAGAGAATAATACATCATGGAAAAAGTATGTGAGCCGGGCGTGGTGGCGCACGCTTGTAATCCCAGCATTCAGGAGGCTGAGACCAGAGGATCCGGGTTCCCGGCCAGCCTCAACTACCTAGTGAGACACTCCGCAACTTAGTGAGACTCGGTTTCAAAATAAAGAATAAAAAATAGGGCTGGGGGTATAGCTCGGAGGTAGAATGCCCCTGAGTTCAACTCCCAGTACTGCAAAAAAAAAAAAAAAAAAAGAAAGAAAGAAAAAAAAAAATATGTGTGTTTGTGATTTTTCCAAAGTTTGTCAATATATTTCAAACTTTTCTTCAAAGTTAATTTCATCTTTTTTCATGGATACCGTCTAGCACATTTTCCTAAGATGAAATATCTCCTTCATAATCAATACTATTTTAAAAAATGGACTACTCTATTAATTATACCATAAACTATACTGTTTCAAGATGCAATGAGGAAAACAAAGTTTTCCTTTAATCTGATTGTTTTCGTTATTAAACATATGAAGTTTTATTACAAGAAAGGTTCATGTTGGAAAATTAAGGAGAGGCATTAATTATGCATTATAATAGCATAACAAGAATTTTATATGACAAAAATTTACATGTCAACCACATGTTTACTGTGAGTGACATTGCAGTCAAAACAGGAAAGGTCTCTAATGTTCTACGCTTTCTAGACATCTGAACACTTCCATCTCCATTCTACGTATAAAGAAACAGAGATTCAGAACGCTTAACTAATATCTGCTCTTGTCTGTACACTTCATCAGTGGCAGGTCTAGGACAAAAAAGAGTCCAGGTTTCTGGACTCTCAGGGCAAGGTGAATTTACATAACCTAAACTTTCTACTACACCTACAGGTTCAGAAAACATACCAGAGCTCCATTTCCAGGAAGCGTATCCTGAAGAAATACTATTGATACAGCATAGTCTCAAGTTCCTTAAGTGAATCACACTTCGATTTATTTTTATCACTGCTAAAGATGAAACCTTATATTATTATTCTGGAAGACAGTGCTTAATCTAACCTAATGGTTCAGTCCAGTGTCTGGCTCATATTTAATTAGGGCAGCAGGTACTCAAGTCTGGCATGGAATATTCATTACTTAATACTACTATTAAAGACAGTGGGTGGGAATCCGGTTTTTTGTTTTGTTTTTTTTTTTAATCAAAAAGTTAATGTAAAATTATGGAACGTTTGTCAATCAGCAAGAGCTTTCCTGGCTGCAGAAAGGCTGGTCGTGTGAGCGCGCCGACACAGCAGCGGGTCCCGCGCGTCAGCTCCTCCCCTCCAACCCACGCTCCAGCTCGCCCACGCGGGATGCGTTCCCGGAGCAAGGTGCTGGCGTCTCCCGCTCAATTTCAATTTTCCCACGCCCACGGCAGCCCGGCGCTGCAGGGTTTGCACCAGCCCACCACTTGGCACCAGGGTCACGCCGGCGGCCGCCAGTTAACCTTCGCCCCCGGCACCACGGCGGCCACTACGCCTCCAGCCCCGCCGTGGGCGCCACGGGGACAGGCCCAAGGCGTGTCCTGGGGACCCGGCTGGGCGCCGGGCTGGTAGGCGGGCGGCGCCGCAGCTCCTGGGGTCAAAGGCGCCGCGGCAGCCACACCCACCGGCGGGGCGCTGACAGCTCGGGAGCAGAGCGGCCGCGCGGCTGCCGCGGTGACAGGTGCAGCGCCCTCCCGGCCCCGCCGCCCCCGCGCGCGCCCGCCCGCCCCGCGCGCACCACCTGTCGGCCCGGTGTGCGCGCACCGGTGGCGGACGCCCCGCCCGGCTCCCGAGGAACGAATGGCAGCGACGGCCCACGTCCCGGGAAGATGGGAGTTTTACCGGAGGGTGGGCCCCACGCAGGCGGTGTCAGTGCTCTCGATCTCCTGCAAGATCCGCTCGTGCTCAGGGACGGTGCCCAGACCCTCGCCGCTCTCCGCCATCTTGGCTGGAAGCTGAGGAGCCGGCGGGGCGCGCGCCGCGCAGACGGCGGGGGCGCGCGGCAGGTGGCGCGAGCGCGAGGGGCGGGGCGGGGCGAGGGCGGCGGCGCGCGGGCGCGTGACCCGCGGGTCCCGAGGTAAGGGTGCGGGCGGCAGCCGGGAGCGGACACGTCTGCCGACTGGCCTTTCGGGTATAATATATATTCCTTTTCTTTTTTTTTTTTTTTTTTTTTTTTTTGGTGGCAGTACTGGGGATTGCACCTTAGGGGCATTCTACCTCTGAGGTACACCCCCAGCCCTTTTTTTATTTTTTGTTTTGAAATAGAGTCATGCAAAGTTACTGAGAGCCTCGCTAAATTGCCGAGGCTGTCCAGGAACCTGTGATCCTCCTGTTTCAGCCTCCCAAGAACTGAGAGTACAGGCGTGTACCACCACACCCGGCTCTATTAACATACATTCTTGTTTTCTGTATGCTACGCCCTGGAAGTGACACGGTAAAGCGGGAGGTGGACCACCAGCCATTCTTAATCTGTAATAAGAGATACAGGAACGTAATCTGTAATAAGAGATATAGGGCCTGATGTTCTCTGAGTGGTGAGGAGTCAGGGAAAGGAAAAATGCATTCATAAAAAGCAAAGTTGTGAGCTAGGCGTGGTGGCGCACGCTTGTAATCCCAGCATTCGGGAGGTTGAGACCGGAGGATCCGGGTTCGTGGCCAGCCTCAGCTACCTAGTGAGGCACTCCGCAACTTAGTGAGACTCGGTTTCAAAATAAAGAATAAAAAATAGGGCTGAGGATATAGCTCGGAGGTAGAATGCCCCCGAGTTCAATCCCCAGTACCGCAAAAAAAAAAAAAAAAAAAAAAAGCAAAGTTGTGTGTGGTAGTAAGGTTTATTTTAGGAACCAACACAAATTCCAGTTGACAGCCATGGTGAAAACTCTGAGTAGATTCATGTTCCCTGCCCAAAGCAAGTTCAGAGGCCAGTCAGCTTGGAAGTAAATTGTAAGTGTCAGAAAAACAACTTAGGACACTTGATGGCAAAGATAAAAAAGAAGCCTAAAGGCAACTTGTGATTTCATTCCAAAGTCCTTGAACCCACGTGACCCCAAGTAGCGGCAGCTCGGCTGGGGAGGGGTGAGGGCTGATGAGAGAGGTCTTGGGCAGCAGCAAGGTGGAAGGAGAGGCAGGTGGCTTACTTAAGCAAAGGGACCTACATAGAAAAAGTCCTGATTAGCAACACGTTTGTGGGACACTGTGTAAACCAGTTTGTCTTGATCAAAGCAGCTACCCAGGAAGATTAAACAGGAACACAGTGGGAACTTAGCCTGAGGGACGACTGTTTTCTGATCTCCACAGATCCAAGGCTTTGAGCTTCTCTTTTACTTGGCCAGGCTCTTCACTATCCAGCTGACTCATTCTCTTCTGTGAGCCTCTACTACATGCCTGCCTCCTGCCTCCTCCCCACATTAAGTCCCTGAGGTGAAATTGCATAATACTTAAAAACAGAGCTCTGAAGACAAATGTCCTTGACTGGATTCTTGGATTAATGTCACTTCACAGCTGTGTGACACTGGGCAGAATCTATTTATTTTATTTTGGTACTGGGGGTTGAACCCAGGGGCATTCTACCCCCAAACTACACCCCCAGCCCTATTTTATTTTCTATTTGGAAGTAGGGTCTCACTAAGTTGCTGAGGGCCTTGCTAAGGTGCTGAGGTTGGCCTCAAACCTGTGATCCTCCTATCTCAGCCTCCTAAGTACTGGGCTTAGAAACTTTATATCACAGTTTCTCCATCTAAAATGATCATAACATTAATTTCTGTCTCATACTGCTGTCCCATAGCTTATATTTATACTGGGGATTGAACCAGGGTCATTCTACCTTTGAGCTACACTCCCAGCCCTATTTTATTTGTTATTTTGAAACACTGTCTTCTTAGTTACTGTGCACTGGTCTGGAACCTGTGATCCTTCTGTCTCAGCCTCCCAAATATTGGGATTACAGGCATGCAGTAATGTCCTATTACTATCAATATATATCATATTGATTTTCTATTGATTATATGAATTATTGATATTGATGTTACACTGTACTAATTATTTTTATTTATTATATTTTCTATTGTTGTTGTAACAAGTTTCCACAATCAGTAGCTTTAAACAACTCAAGTATATTATTTGCAGTTCTATTGTTAGAAGTCTGACAGTTCTCACTGGGCTGTAATCAAAGTATCGGCACCACTGTATTCCTTTCCAAAGACTCTATCCAAAGACTCTAGGGGAGAATTCATTTCTTTGCCTTTTCCAGCTTCTAGATGTCACCCACATTCCTTGCCTTGTCGCCCCCTTCAACATTACATCTCTCTGACTATTCTTCTATCTCCCTGTGACTTTGATCTAGGCCAAAAAAGTTTCTCTGCTTTTAAGGAACTATGTAATTAGAGTGTACCCAATCGAATAATCCAGGATAATCTCCTATCTCAGGGTCCTTACCTTTAAGGAACCCTGATTCACAGATTCCAGGAGTTAGGATGTGAACATCTTTGGGGGACCATTATTCTGCCTGCCACACTTTGTAGGGTCCTATAAACATTATTAACACCTTTCTTATTAATCTAGACTCTCTGTCCTCCTTGGAAAATTCAACTCAAAATTTATGTCCTTGCTAAGGATTCCCCAAACAAGTCTTCTCCAGTGACTACAGATTCCATTTAGCACATTTATCCAATCCCCCAACTGTTTTAATAGTTTTCTCTTGTTTTGATTAGTTCCTTTTTTGTACATTTGTGGGGTTTATTTGTTTTGTACACTTAATCCTCAGAGAAACTGCAAGCATACTGGCATGGAAAACCAAGGAATCTCTGCTACATCCAACTGCCCATTCCACTAGAAAACTCCATGGCAAGCCAGCGTGAATTGACCTGTTTCCACTACTTTAATGGTATAGGAGAATCCAGACCTCTTCTGGGAGATCCCACCTCCTTGTGCTTCAAGAATTCATAGGAACAGAAAAATCTCTTCCCAAATCCACCAGCATTGTCACAGCATGTCCCTGAGTTCAGATGACATTTTTTTCTTAATTTGCAACTTCCTATAGTTGCTCGTGGAAGTCTACACATAGCTGAGAGAAAGCTGAAGGAGTTTTTAAATCAAACAATGCTGAAGCTTTGAAGCCACTGGAAAGACTTTGGGATGAGCCAGAAAGGAGCATGCCAAACAGATCTGAGCAGAAGGTGGAAGTTTGATTAATATGTGGCTGGTAACAATTAGAAAGTAGAACAATGTGAAATTATAAAAAGTTAATTTCTTCAAACTTGCTCTTCATATGTTGATATTAAAAATAGCATCTTATAATATGGTTGTATTTAGTTGCCTTGATGGAAACCACAGCACTAACAGAGAATGTACCTGATATTCCCTGATGCCCACTTTTGCAAAGAGCTCCAATGTGAGAAACAATATTTATAAAATTCACCAAGTGCTGTGTGCATGTATGTCACTATCACCATGAACTACATTATGATGTGAGAGTATAATGTACAGTAAAAGTATAAAAAAGAAATACTATTTATAGGGTTTTGCCAGAGGATATAAACTTTATCCACCTCTGGTTATTTCAAAATTTATCCTTGGATAAAGCCAAATATCTACATATAGTTTTGTTTTGTGGTACTAGGGATGGAACCCAGAGGCATTCTACCTCCGAGCTACATCCCCAGCCCTACTTTATTTTTTATTTGGAAACAGAGTCTCACTAAGTTGCTCAGACTGGCCATAAACCTGAGATCTTCTTGCGATCCTCCGGCAATCCTCCTGTCTCAGTCTCCCAAGCACTGGGATTATAAGTGTGTGCCACCATGCCTGGCTACATATAGTTTTTTAGATCTCTATACATAGATTGTTGGCTGTTCATACAGTTTTGGGGTTTTGTTTTTTTTTTTCAGTTACTTAGTAAAGAACAACTTTTTCTCGACTGACTGCTTCTCCAACACTGAGGCTCCACTACCCAATGTTAGCACCCCCTATTGCAGGTTCAGCTATTGAGAAGGGAGAATAAATCTTTTGAAAACTGGATTTGAAACTGAATCGCTTAAAAACGAGGAGAAATTTTATCTTCTTCTGCAAGAAGAATAAAAAGCTAGGTGCCTTTGGAGGAAATAGCAGACTCTCTGAGTTCAGAGGGTACACACATGACCAGAATTCATTGCTCTGAAAAGTAAGGCAAGGTCAGGTAAGGAAAGCTGGGCACGTAGTACAAGCCAGCTTCTTATTTGGCATCTGTCTCCTGATGGGGTATTCCTTCCCTGAGCATCATTATCAAGACCTTTTCCCATTCTCCTTAATCCTGACACCATCTATGGGAACCTAGCTTGAAAGGCCCAGCTGTGGGAAGCCAGGCCCGCTTAGACGCTCCACTCCCCAGGCCTGTTTCAAAACCTACCCATAGCGATTGCCTCAACATCAAGCAGCAGTAACTTCTCCACAGTTCAAGTTAAAATGGAAGGAAGTCCATTTACCACTTCTTCTGAAACAGCATTTGCAGTTTCCTCTCTGTGACTTCTGACAGTTCCTTTAGTACCTGAAAATTTTTGCTAAGAATTTAAAGCTAAATGTCCTTAAATAACCAAAATAACTATTATTTTCTGTGTTTTTATTTTTGTTTTTCATTTCGTTTGAGGACTAGGGATTGAACCCCAAGAGGCACTCTACCACTGAGCTACACTCCCAGCCCTTTTTCAATTTTTTTATTTTGAGGCAGGGTCTCCTTAGTTGCCAAAGCTGGCCTTGAAGTTCAGTCCTCCTGCCTCAGCTTCCCAGGTGGCTAGAGATTACAGGTGTGTGCCACCATGCCCAGCCAAAGTTGTGTTTGTTGTTTGTTTATTTGTTTATTTTTTTGTTTGTTTTTGGACATTTTTACCCCCAGAGCTGGGAATTGAACTCAGAGCCTCATGCATGCTATGCAATCACTCTCCCACTGAGCTACACCCCCAGCCCACTAATTATATATTTTAAACATGGACATAGAACAAATACATAAATGTGAAAGAAACCCTACCCAAAGGATAAATAATTTAGTCAGGTCTGAGGAGGTTTAGGGTGGTAGGGCACACAGCATATTTCAAAAGTTTAGTTAATTTGGGCCAGGGAATATTGATTTCCAGAAATCCATCCAAAGTCTCCCTTCAGGGCTTCTGGGAAGGGGAAGATATATGAAGCTGACTGGCAGGGCAGGATTTCCATTTTGTGTCCAGCATGAAACCAGCCAGCAAAGTAAGAATTTGACTTGTAAATAAACTGTTAGTCATTAGCAACTGGTACTTTGAGCCACTTGCCTACAGACTAGTAACCTGTCTTGGGAAAACTCCTCCCTCAAGGAGTCTGAGAATGCAGCCGCCCTGGTTTGGCATTTAACTGCTTGGGGTCAAATTCTAATTTATCTCTTACTAGAAGTTAGGCCTCAGAGTTACTTAACTTGGCTAAGCCACAGTTTCTTCAAGTGGGAATTAGGGATAGTAAGAGTCCCTAGCCCACCAGATTGTGGGGGTAAAAGAGACTATATATATATATTTAACCTAGAGCTCAATCAGCTCTAGTATTAGAGACTACAATTACATAGGAAATTAGCCAGTAAATCATTTAGCTTTTAGATCTATAATGATATAAAATATATATTTATATATATAATGATATAAAAAAAGCATTTAGCTTTTTTTTTTTTTTTTTTTGTACTGGAGGTTGAACCCAGGGGCATTCTATCTCTGAGCTACACCCCCAGCCCTTTTTATTTTTTGTTTCTTAAACAGCCTAGCTAAATTGCTGAGGGCCTCACTAATTGCTGAGGCAGGCTTCAACTCTGCAATCCTCCTGTCTCAGCCTCCCAATTACTGGGATTATGGGCATGTACTGCCACACCCAATTTTAGTGACTTCTTTGGTAAAATAAAAATAAAATGCAAACACATAAATGTTCTTTTTCCTAACCATTAACAAAATACTGTGATTGCACATCAGAGTTCTCCGTATCAGAATCTCATTTCTGAATATCCAATGGATAGAATGCCTGAAATTTGTTACCTGCTGTTATAGAAAAGGGAAGGGGAGCAGTCTTTGGGTTACTCTCTTGATTCTAGATCCACTTTAGTTAGCCCTCTGAATCTTTAGGGTTTTGTTGTTGTTTGTTTTTGTGGTGCTGGGGATTGAACCCCAGGGAGTTCTACCTCTGAGCTACACACCCAGCCCTATTTTATTTTTTTATTTTGAAACAGGGTCTCAGTAAGTTGTTGAGGGTCTCAAACCTGACCTCAAACCTGCAATCTTCCTGTCTCAGCCTCCCAAGTGCTGGGATTACCACATGTACTACCTCCCTCCAACCCCCACTCTGCAGCCCTCTGAATCTCATTCTTTTAAGGCAAGCACCTCTTTGCTGTCCTTGGAGGCACTGCCCATCCTTTGAGGCACATATCGTGGTGGTAAGCAAACTATGGAATCCATCTCACTTCCAGACAATGCTCATAAGCCAGGCACAGGGACATCCGGCATATCGCTCATGTCCCAGCCAGTGTCTTGCTCATAAGAGGTGTTCAATTCCTATTTGTTAAATGAACGGTCCACATGCAAATACTTATTATGTTAGGGTTAGGGTTGTAAAATCATGTTTTATGAGGCAGGGTACATCTCTACAGAAATTTTCTCCTCTCTTCCCCTGGGAACCCTATAGCATACATCTGATCTTTATCCTCTCAAGATTTTGCCAATATCATTTAGAGGTTTCTTAAAGAGTTTTAGAGCCCTTGATATATAATTGTAAAACGGTAACAAAATATAAAGTACAAGCAGCTTTTATACAATGGGTCTAATAAACTAGCCCTTCCAGGTGGCTTCTAGCTATGCATGCATGCACTCCAGGTACCCAATCTCAGGGCACTGGTCTACCTTCCACTTTATTGGTGCAGTGACCCCAAGTGGCCACACTTTGTAAGTGCAAGGTAATAAACCAAGCCCAGCCCAGCAAGGAAGGATTCCTGCTGCAAAACCATGATCAGGAATCTGCTGTTCCATAAAGATCTGGACCCCACGGTGGAAAACAATAGAAGGAAATGTGAAATTGCAGCCAAATAAAATCAGCTTTTTATGAAATATGGGCCAGTTTTCAGAGGAGTTCAAACATAATTAGCCCCCAGTTTTATTCATGCAGCAACTATTTTTGTTAAATGTTTGCTGTGTGCCAGGCTCTGGGCTAAGCTCAGGCAGGGCTGACTCAGGGGTGTGTGACCTATGCAGGTGCCCTTGGTTTGATCTTGTGCCATCGCCCTCGCGTAATTCTTAATACTTCTTGAACAGGAGAGTCTGCATTTTCATGTTGCACTAGGCCCCACAAATTATACTGCCAGTCCTACCCTGAGAACAATGTCCTGAAAGCCCCGTGAGCTAGCTCATTCCAAACTAGACATTTTTAAATTCATGGAGCCACTAAAAAGTAATATTTTCTCTCTGTTCCATTCTCTGTCTTTCCTTCATATTTTTCCTCTTAACTTAGATAACACAAACTATATTCTTTTCTCCTCTTTTTTCCTTCTTTTTTTTTTTTATTTACCACCCTGTTCAACGCATTCTTTATTCCTCACTCTTTCTCCACGTAGCTTTCTTTTAGTGTCCTTGCCCCTATTTTCTGCCTTCACTTGTCTTGTTTTTCTTTTTCTCCTCTTAGTAAAAAAGACTTAGAGATGTAGCTAATGGCATAATAATAATCGCTGCCATTTACTCCCTGTCCATTCTAAAATAATATCCCTGAGTCCCCCTATGGCCTAGCCTTTTGTTATTCTTCATAGCACTTATTATGTGTGTATTTCTGGCTCTCCTCACTAAAACTCAAGCTTTCGCTCAGCAAGGAATTTCCAGGTCTTTACTTGCTATATCAATGGCACCTAGATCATTGTCTGCAACGTGGTAGTGAGCCATTAGTACTTATTTACTGAATAAATGAGTGAATGAGCATTTGCTATGAATGAGACAATACATTAAACACATATCATGCTTAATTCAAATAGTCCTTCCAGTATTCTCTCAGTAGTTATAAGGACAGAATTTGAAACTATTCCTTTCTGGTTCCAAAGCTCATTATTTAACTACAAAACAAAATTGTCTCCCTGGTTGAAATACTTGGTTCCCAAACACAATTTTTTTTAAGTTATCTCTAGTGTTGTAATAAGACCAAACACCTAATGGTATCAGTTAAATGTCCAGCAATAATTCAGCAACTGTATAGCCCACTCTGATCAGAGACCCTAGTCTTTCCTGAGGTGCTGCAGAGGCAGCAGGCCTCAGTCATAGTAGGGCCTACAATGAATTCTGAATTGTTTTTCTGGACTCTATTTTATACCCACAACATGCTACACCACTCTCAATCAAGAATAATGAGGTCATGATAAATGCATCAATATAAAATATAAACATTCATGAATATGATTTAAAAGAGGGATACTCTCTCCTCTGAATGTTATACAACCAAAATAAAATTTACATTGCTCAAAAAGACAAATATCGAGCCGGGCGTGGTGGCGCACGCTTGTAATCCCAGCATTCGGGAGGCTGAGACCGGAGGATCCGGGTTCGTAGCCAGCCTCAGCTACCTAGTGAGGCACTCCGCAACTTAGTGAGACTCGGTTTCAAAATAAAGAATAAAAAATAGGGCTGAGGGTATAGCTCGGAGGTAGAATGCCCCTGAGTTCAATCCCCAGAACTGCAAAAAAAAAAAAAAAAAAAGAAAGAAAAAAGACAAATATCACATGATCTCACTTATATGTATAATCTAAAAGAGTTGACCTCATAAAAGTAGAGCTTAGAATGGTGGTTACCAGAGGTGAAGGGAAGAAGGGGGAGAGAGATTGATCAAAGGTTTTCAAAGTGAGACAGGAGGAATAAGCTTTAGTGATTTACTGAACAGAATGGTGATTATAATTAATAGCAAATATTGCATATTTCAAAATTGAAGAAAGTATATTTAAAATATTCTAATGAAAAAAGTAAAAAAAAAATTATAAATATGCCAGGTGACTGATATGTTAATTAGCTTGACTTACTCATTCTAAAATAGAAACATATCAAAATATCACATTATACCTAATAAGAACAATTACCATTTGTCAATTTAAAATAATTTTTTTTTTTAAAATGAGAGAAGATTTTGAATATTTCCAACACAAAGAAGTGATATATGTCTTAGGTAATAGATATGCCAATTACTCTAGTCAGATCATTACACATCAAATACATGTATTGAAATGTCATACTATATCTCATAAATGTGTGCAATTACTATATGTCAGTTAGAAATAAAAATATAATTTAAAAAGGAAAACATCTAAATAGTGATTACCGTAAACATTTAATAAGCAAATATGCCTCCCTGAAGAACTCTTTATTGATTAAAAACTTACAGTATTTCTCTGTGCCCTTAACTTGTAAATTCACTCTCCATCTTATCTGAGAATTATTCCTTTTAAAATACAGACTTCAGGGGTAGTGAGCCTCAGGTGGAGGAAATAATGAAAGAAAGAAAAGAAAGTCAGTTGGGCCTGGTGGTGCACGCTTGTAATCCTAGCATTTGGGAAGCTGAGACCAGAGGATCTGGGTTCACGGTCAGCCTCAGCTACCTAGTGAGGCCCTCTGCAACTTAGTAAAGAATAAAAAATAGGAATGGGGGTGTAGCTCCAAGGTAGAATGCCCCTGAGTTCAATCCCCAGTACTGCAAAAAAAGAAAAGAAAAGAAAGCCAAATATACAAACATTATCTGTTGTCTGTCTGAACCCCATAATGAGATATTTAAAGGGATTTTTATAAGGCTCTACAATCAATCCAGTTTAATTAAATGCTGATATTCAGGTTGTAGGTATATTTATTTCTGGGGCCTTTAATTTCTCTGTTAGATCCGACTGTCCTTATAAATTAGCGATTATTATTATTATTATTATTATTATTATTATTGTGTGTGTATGATACCAGGATGGAACCCAGGGACCTTCTACCTCTGGGCTATACCCAAGCCCTATTTTATTTTATTTTATTTCTTATTTGGAAGCAGGGTCTCACTAAGTTGCTGAGAGTCTCACTAAGTTGCTGAGGCTGGCTTTGAACCTGCAATCCTCCTGTCTCAGCCTCCCAAGTACTGGAATTACAGGGTGTGCCACCACACCCAGTAAAATTGGTGAATTTCTGTACCTGTTTCCTGGCTAACATTTTAAAATTAAAACTATAAAATTCTTTAAAAATTAACATGACAATGTTTCCCACTTGCTCAGTTTTTCAAGATGTGTCAAGTGCTTGTTTACTTCAAGACTCTGAAGTACCTATTAAAAATAAAGTATATAGATGGACATGGTGACACACAGCTGTAATATCAGTACTTGGGATGCTGACACAGGATTACAGATTTGAGGCCAACCTCAGCAACTTCCTTAGTGAGACCCTCAGCAACTTAGGGAGATCCTGTTTCAAAATAAAAAATAAAAAGGGCTGGAGGTGTAACTCAGAAGTAGAATGCCCTTGGGTTTAGTTCCCAGCACCAAACAAACAAAAAGTATATATGTATTAAATTATTCTGGAGTATATAATAGATAATAACTATTACTAGATAAATTAGACAATAGTAGTAGTAACTATATTTACCCAGCATTTACTATGTGAACAGTAGGCACTGTGCTAAGTACTTCATATACACTAACCAGCTGAGATAGATTTTATTATACTCTGCATATTAAAGTTTCAGATACTAAAGCCAAAATCATATAACTATTACGTGTCTGAACCAGATTAAAATCTATACCTTTGATCTTACTGTACTTAACAGAATAAGATCTAATAGAAATCTTACATTGCTGAAGATATAAACAACAAGAACATTCTAGAATGTCTGCAGCTGAACTTAGTTTATCTTTTTGTCATTGTTGGGTTTTTTCCTTTTGTTTTTAATATGTCATCGTAAGATATTATAGTGTATACACTTTAGGCTGGGTTTCTTTTTTTAATGTTTTCTGTCCTTTTCTAAAAACATGTTATCTTCATTCCTAAAAACATTAAAGTCAAAGAAATATAATATCCTGTTTGCTCTTAAACTGGTAAAACTTCATGGTCAGCTTTTGGACACGAGCCCAAGAGAGTCTGTGAATTCAAGTGTGAAACAATTATGTTATCATAAAACAATTACAAAAATTTCTTCTGGTACGTCATCTTGTACAATTCCCTTTTCCTCCTATTTTTTTCCCAGCCCTCTGCAGGCCCTTTTTTGGATGTGCCCCCCCCCCGCCCCGCCTCCCACTAATTTTGCAGTACCCTACAATGTGTCCACAATTTTCTTATCAGTTAGGCTCAGTTACAGCAACAAAACAGGCTGTGACTTCTGAGCCAAATCAATTCAGACCTATTTTCAGGGCCTGTTCTAAGGGGCTCACAACACACCTGCAGGACTCCAGCAGGCATAATAAGCCCCAGGCTATATCCGGGTCTAAGTCAGTATCCATGGGCATCAGGTCTGGTGGGTGAGGCCTGAGAGCAGGAAGTTCTAGTGAGGACGTGGTACATAGATGTTTTGAGCACTGCTCTTGCCCTCTTGAAAGACCATAACCGCCATCACTAATTTATCAGGACCATCCTGGAATGAGGATTCAGGCAACCTTTATCGATACAGCAGAATCAATATGCCAGTTAAGCCTTATTGACCTTCCTTGCTCAAGGACGTTGGTAATGCTGAGTGAAACTGGTACTCAATGTGTTTCCTTTAGCATGGCTCCAGACAACCATTGAGCCTCCCAGGGACAGGCATGTCCCCAAGAGACAGGAGCTGGCAAGAAATAAATTGTATGTAAACCAAGTAGAGGGACCGGAGAGAGAATCAAGAAACCTGAACAGAATGAGAACATCCCAGGAAAATTAGCATGTGGTTGCAACTAATGAAAACTGTGATCCCTGGGGCAAAAGGATCAGCCCCTGAGTCACTGATCACCTGCAGGTGAGTTTTGGCTCCCTACCATTCTACCAGCAAGGAGATGGCCAATGCCCAGAGCTAAGCCTGGCCAGGACAACACAGATGGGGGCAGCAGGCCTTTCTTTATATTTCTCCTTTTCTCTTAAGTTCAATCATCTTCTGTACGACTACCATCAAATTCCACTTTTCCACCTGGAATTTTGTTCCCCAATTCAATTTGTACAGCTGTGTGAGACAGTTTTTATGACTGATTCCTTGGCAACACAAATAAACCATGGGAAAAGCATCCTGTCTCAGCCCTCCCAAAACTTGTCTCTCCTTAAACTTAATACTATAAGTATTGATACCATATTTAGCACATAGAATGAAAACAATCATAAGCCCTCAGAGGCATCTGATTCTTGTCCACTCCTTAAAGGGGCTGCTGAGCCAAGGGCCCACCAGGAGAGTCAGGCAGGAGATAGGCTGGATCATCTGGGGGAAGCTGGCTCTGGGAGCAGCCAAGAATGAAGTCAGGAGGTGGAAGGAATACAGCCTGGGCCTGATGAAAGAGACTGTAGACCACAGATGATCCGACCAGCAGGACTCCTGCTCCCAACCACCCTCTCACAACTCCTCAGATAGAGGAGACCCAGAACCCCAGAGGAAGTGCGGGGTGAGCATGCCAGAAAGGTTTGCATGCTTCACAAAAGAAGAACAATTGTATCATCCTTAAGTAACATTGGTAGAACCCATCTGAAGCCAGGCGTGGTAACCCACACCTGTAACCCCAGAACTTGGAAGGCTGAGACCGGAGGATTACAGGCTCAAAACCAGCCTCAACAACTTAGCAAGACTCTCCGCAACCTAGCAAGGCCCTGTTTCAAAATAAAAAATAGGTCTGGATAAAATAACTTGGAGGTAGAATGCCCCTGGGTTCAATCACCAGTAACACACACACACACACACACACACACACACACACACACACACACACACCATCTGAGTTCTGAGTCACTGAGTTTACCTCATTAGAGAAGCAGATCTCATCTGGCCCTGATCAGAGCAATGACCTTGAACAGGGCACCTCAGGTCCCTACCTGAAAAGCAAGGTGGCTGGGAGAGGTGGCACAAAGTTAGGATTTTACAGCAGAGGACATGGGTTAAAGCAAGGCCTATTTTCTGAGATGGGAGAAAACGAGTAGAACTCTCAGATGTTCTCTCTGCCCTAACAGGTGCAAGGTCTTCCCTGGGAATGCTGGGCTCTCGCATTCCCAGAACCATGGTTTCTAGATCTTAACTTCCCTCTCACTGCCCACTCCACAGCCTCACAGTAGGGTCTTTGTGACTGTGAATGCAGCCTTTCCTCTGCAAGTTCTCGTTCTGTTCAGGTTTCTTGGTTTTTCACTCCAGTCTCTTTGTTGGATCTAGATACACCTGTTTTCTTGCCAGCTCCTCCCTCCTGGGGACATACCTGTCCTTGGAAGGCTTAATGGCTGTCTGGAGCCATGCTAAAGGAAACCTCCAGCCAAACCCTTTTTCTGCCTTCTCTGCCCTTAGAGCTTGTAGTGTTTTTGTTTTTCTTTTGTTTTGTTGTAGTACTGGGGATTTAACCAAGGGACATTCTGCCTCTGAGCTACAGCCCTAGCCTTTTTAATTTTTTTTTTCTTTTTGAAACAGGATCTCGCTACATTGCTGAGAGTTTTACTAAGTTGCTGACACTGGCCTCAAACCTGCAATCCTCCTATTTCAGCCTCTCAAGTACCAGGATTGCAGGCATGCACCACCATCCCTGGCTGGAGCTTGTAGTTTTAAAATATTTTCATCTCCTCCTGTTGTTTGCTGAAATGGCAGCATCCTCTCTGGATTGCCTCCTTTCTTGTGCTTCACAAGGTCATCATTAATTCATAGGCTCATACAAATTAGTTCAACATGTATTTATCTAGCTACTATATGCCAGGCACTGTGGAAATGTCTGCAGAAGGCACTAAGACATAGCCATGCCCTCAAGAATCTAGCCTGGAAGTTGTTATAATCCCAAACACACACACACACACACACACACACACACACACACACACACACACACACACAAATGGGCTGAACTCTGGGGTTTTTTCAGCCGGTGGAGTATTCACATCTAGGGCCAAGGATATGAGACTAGAGGAAAGGTAGAGAGGGTCAGGAGTTGAAGGCTGAGGACCCTGAACCAGCAATGGCAGCAGAGGCCACAGTAACTAAAAGATATGTAGGCTCCCTTCCCTTCCTCTCATTTCCCTTTAGATTTTTTGCCTAGCTACCAGGCAAATGCACAAGTTTTATAAGGTGCTAGCTGGTACAGTACAAAATATGTTGCAAGAAAATTACTGGGTTTGCCATTTTTAAAAAGTAGAAGTTTCTTCTATCTATTGAACAGGGTAAAAGTTTCCTGCCCTTCTGTACAGAATGTCGTCGTATTCAGACAAGATGAAGGGGCATGGAATAGTTATAATGGAGTTGAAGATATTTCACAACTGCAATTATAGATTGATAATCCAAAAATCAATCAATAAAACACAGTATTTTTTTTGTGTGTGTGGTTCCAACACAACCCTAAGCCCTTTGAAGGGATTCGAATTGTGTTTAACAGAAAATAAAGTTAAAATATATGGGATAAGTTCATTCAGGTTTAAACTGAAATGGATTTCAAAGCACTTGGCTCTAGAGCCTTTCTAAGAATGAGGAGGCACACCTCTAATCCCAGTATGTGGGAGGCTAAGACAGGAGGATCGTAGATTCAAGGCCAGTGTGTGGAAACTTAGCATGACCCTGTTTCAAAAATAAAATAAAATAAACATAGGGAGTGTAACTCAGAGGTAGAATGTCCTTGTGTTCAATCCAAAATACTTCTCACACACACACACACACACACACACACACACACACACACACACCCTTCCATTTAATCCACAAATATTAGTCAACAAATATTTATTGCCTGTCGCTATCACATGCAGCGATTGACATCTTGTTCCCATACTGATAAGTGCTATATACAGGCAGACAACCAGAGAGAATTAAAATTTAAAAGCTGCCCTTTTAACACAAAGACACATTGTCTTTCATTTTAATCCTGTTCTTGGACTGTACAAATTAATACCCATATTACCAAAGAAGCTATTTTTTAATCTTATGTGGAAATTTAAAAATACATAGCTGAGAGGTCACCATATATACAAGAGAGCAGCAACAAAATAATACATTCTACAATACATTCTACATTTTTGTTTGTGTGTGGTGCTAGGGATTGAACCCACAGGCATTCTATCCAAGCTATACCCTGAGTCCTGTTTTACTTTTTATTTGGAAACAGGGCCTCACTAAGTTGCTGAAAGCTTCGCTAAATTGCGGAGGCTGGCTTCCAACCTACAATCCTCCTGACTCACCCTCCCAAGTACTGGGATTACAGGCGTGCGCCACCACACCCAGGCATTTTACATTTTTTTTACAACTCACATTTACCCAAATGTAAATTGGTTTGATTGATATATCTAATTGTTCTGCATGCTTCTCATTGAGTGATATTTTAGAGAAAACAAGTGAAGTTTCATATAAATGGAAATAGACTACCTATTTCAAGATGGTATGGAGCCCTTTTCATTCACTTGAAAGTTTTTAACCTTGTGGTGATGAATCAGGAAATAATCATAATGCAAAAAAACTAGATTATTATAATTTCTCTGAGAAAAAGAACACTGTGAG
Organism: Graphiurus murinus; assembly: GCA_004027655.1. NCBI lineage: Eukaryota > Metazoa > Chordata > Mammalia > Rodentia > Gliridae > Graphiurus > Graphiurus murinus. The sequence continues at coordinate 26,864 of PVLC010002012.1, forward strand.
ACTAAGTATATATAGAACTATAACTGTTTTTGAAAAATATTTCTTTTTATAAAGAAAAGTATAAAACAAAGGGAAAAGTGCTACTTATGGCCGTGAAAGAAGACACAGTGAAGTACAAGGCACCCTACCTTAAAGCAGCTTCGACAGGCAGCTCAAAAGACTGAATCTCCGCCAGGACGTTCTCATGGGCTTGATCTGCGTCTTCTTCCAACATTGCCCCACATACCCCTGATTTTCTAGCGGCAGACATCAGATTTCACATGCAAAGTGATTATAACTTGTAAAAATAAATGTAATTTTCCTCCTGACTATGAAAGGATTCCCTGTTCACCCAAAGAGGCAACAAAAAAAACAAGCTCGCTCACTGACTTCACACTCTGAGTCCTTGTTTCCAAGAATGTTGCACAGCTGTTGCTGTCTTGTGTCTACTTATAACATTTTACTTATTATTAACCTTGACACAGTTCAGAAAGTTCCTGCCTAATGCCTGCTATATTTATTCACTTGTTTCTCTGAGATAACTATGAGTGGGAATTGGAGCCACAGTACTACCAAAATTTAGTAAATATGTTTGGACAGGGCCTCTGTTTTTAAATTATTTATACTAAATGTATAAATCACTGTGCTAATTATGCTAACTTATATTTCAACTTATTCCAGCACCTCTACCCTTGCCCCTACACCGAGGCAGGTCACTTGTCTAGGAAAAATATAACACCCTGCAGAATGTGATCTCGAGTCTCTGGGCTAGCTCCTGGGTCCCATCTCCTTTTCTTCTCCACCCTGCCCTCTGCTGTGTGAATTCACTTCATTTTGTAGCCTTTCGTTGTTCTTCTTCATGCTCAAATGCAAACATTCCTAGAGGCAGTTAGGTTATCATCCTTATCAACCACTTATACTTTCTGCAGAATAGAGTTTGATAGGGAAGAAGACAGAGCATAAAAATGTCAGGGTGTGTGTGTGTGTGTGTGTGTGTGTGTGTGTGTGTGTGTGTGTGTGTGTGTGTTTTATACTAGGGATTGAACCCAGGGGCATTCTACCTCTGAGCTACCTCCCCAGCCCTATTTTACTTTTTTATTTTGAAACAGGATCTCACTAAGTTGTGAAGGGCCTCACTAAGTTGTTGAGGCTGGTCTTGAACCTGTCATCCTCCTGTCTCAGCCTTCCAAGTCCTGGGATTATAAGTGGGTGCCACCCCGCCTGGCTCGGATCTCAGAATTGTAAGGGGACTAGTTGCCACTGAGAAGAAAAGAGAGTGTGGTAGCTATAGGCCCAAAATATCAATAGAAAATTGCCTATAGTCAGTCCCAAATAAACCTAAAAGACAAAATGGGCATTTGCACTAGATCCTTCTCACTCTGAGTTTAATTTCATGCTTTCATGCTCAGGACAAGGAAGTGGGTATTTAAAGAGTGGGTAGTGACAGTCTACCATGAGAAGCTATTATTTTTAAGTTTGTCAGATTTTTTTCAACAGCAATGGAAAAAAATTAAAGTTCTTTCTCATAAAAAAAAGTAATAATCAAGGCATGATATAACCACGAGGCATTTGTCATAGACTGCATCAGTCTGTGACTCCTCCTGCATCGGTACCTTTGCCAGCGCCTCACTGTGGACCCAGTATTGTCTCTGCACAGTGACTCTGGGCTTGGCCATGTGACTCCTACAGCCAGTGACATGTGAGCTGAAGTGACAATCTATCTTCCCCCACGCCGGACTCCCGCCCTCGAGGGCCCGAAGAGACGACAATCACACAGGAATGGTGCAAGCTTCTTTATTCTTCTCCCTCTCTATTCTCTTCTTCCTCCCTATTCTCTTACTCCTTCTCCCTCACAGGAGAGACTCCTTCTATCCCCTCCTTCTATCAGGTATGGGAGGAGCCACAAAGAGGAAGCACAGTGAGCCTATCAGGGAGTAGATCACGCAGGCAACTTAAGTAACACTACAGCCCCCTATTGGGCACACACTGTCCACGCTCTGACGTGCTGGCGCATGCGCTCTGATGTGGCTCAGCCCTAGGATGTTACCACCTGCAGCTGCTCCTGGCACTCTTTGCCAGGTGCCATCTTGAGGCGAGGTCTCTCCGGGCCTGCTGGGCTAAGACCCCAACAACAATCTGAAGTTCCTAGCCTAGGCTTCATAAGGCCTCACATATTTCTGCTTGTCTTCTTGCATCTCTGCCCTTCCCTGAGGAAAAAACATTTCCTAAAAGATAGATGAAACAGTCATTCCTATCAATCCACAGACTTGCAGGGAGATGCATATATTTTCATCCAGCCACAGCAGCCTAAATCGAAGCTCCCCACCCAGACCCAGGTGAGATCAGCCAAGCCCCAACCAACCCACAGACACAGCTTCAATAATACGTAATTGTTGTTCTCATCCATGGAATGATGGGTTGTACAGCAATAGCAAACCAAGGTAGTATCCTTCCCTTCAGTCACACCAAGAGCCCCAACTCCAGCCCTGACATTCACCCATGGAACCAACAGGAATACCATTAATGTCATCTGTCCCACAACATGCAACAATAGTACCCTTCTTTAAGTCTTCGCAAAAACAAGGATTTTCTATTGTATGAAGGCCATTTACATGCAAGGTTTCAAATTTATACGAAATTATAAGAATATTTATAGCCGGACCTGGTGGTGCACGCTTGTAATCCCAGCATTTGGGAGGCTGAGACAGGAGGATCCGGGTTCGGGGCCAGCCTCAGCTACTTAGTGAGGCCCTCCGCAACTTAGTGAGACACTGTTTCAAAATAAAGAATAAAAAATAGGGCTGGGGGTGTAGCTCGGAGGTAGAATGCCCCTGAGTTTGATCCCCAGTACCGCAAAAAAAAAAAAAAAAAAAGAATATTTATGAGCAGAATGTCTGTCAGATTCATATTTGTATTCCCTATAGCACTTAACAATATACACCCTGTAAATAGATGCTCAAGAATTGCTCGAGAACATTGAATGAGTGAATGATAGTGAAAACTGCAAGAGTTATTTTTGCCTTGTAAGGAAATGTTCCAAATGATGCAAAAAAGCTGACAATTGAATTTATCAGAACCTGAGAATACATAAATACATCATAGAAATCACTGTTGTCATAAGACAACATTGGTCATCACTAAGTACATGGTAGAGGACAAATCTATAGGTAATGCTACATATCTATAAACATACACCTGTGATGGCCCATCTTGCCCTAAATACCATAGTTAAAAATTCAGTTCTTCTCCCCAGACAGCTCAAAGTTTTATTCTGAAATTTTTCAAACTTACAGAAGAGTTACAAGAAGAACACAATAAACAGCTATGTGCCCTTTATCTATTTAAAATTTTGTCACATTTGCGAGCACATACTCGTGTCCTCTCTCTCTCTCTCTTTCTCAAGGGGATTTTAGAATATAGGTATACACTCTTAATATATTGAAACAAAAAATGTAGTAATATAAATAGAGTACTTTAGGATAACACTGCATCATGAAGTAGTTAAACCACTGTAGCTTTGGCTTATTGCTACATGTGACCTCACTTCTACCCCATGGTGTCATCATCCTCTTCCAGTCCAGCCAGCGCCCCCAGGAGATTCAAAGTCTTCTAACCTGGTGTCTCTGTTGCCTCTCCTGCTCCTGAGCCCTCCCTCTCCTCCCCCTCCTCGCTCTTCTGCTCCTTCCACTCCGTGAAGTGAATCCGCTCTCTGCCTCTCACTTTCCTCTACTCTGTAGAAGACACCAGCAATAACTTCCCACTTCCCCTGGCGCGGCCAGCATCTTTTAGTCAGAACTTTCCTTAAGTGCCGTTTCCTGCCGGAAGTCCGCACAGATTGAACGAGTAGGAGAAGCTCTCCTCCCAGAAGTCAGAGTCAGATAAACAACCTCCCCTGTCCCAGAGAGCTGACAGCAAATTCACCAAATAAGGAAAAGAAAAGCAGGAAATGGAAAATTTTTCAAGAGCCATATTCCAAGATGCCCATAAAAAAGAATGGCATGCAGGATTGGAATGTTCCCAGTCTTGACCCTTAACCTCTCCTGCCAACAGCAGCTTAAACTATTTCCAAGGATGAATCCTGACTGGGGACATATGGGAGACGCTGAAGTAGCCCTATGATCTTTGGGATGTACCAGCAGGCCAAGAGTGGAATTCATAGGTCCTATTCCTGGGCCCCTTTCTGGGTCCTTTTCCCCTTCTCTGTAACCAGGCTTCTGTATTATTAGTCTGTTAGCAACTCCAATTCCTCTAGAACTCAAAATCAACTTTTTTAAAAAGGTAAGTTTATAGTCGGGTGTGGTGGCACATGCCTGTAATTCCAGCACTTGGGAGGCTGAGACAGGAGGATCACAGGTTTGAAGCAGGCCTCAGCAATATAGTAAGGGCCTCAGTAACTTAGTGAGATCCTTATTCAAAATTTTTTTAAAAAAATTTTATTAATAGAGTTGGGGTTGTAGCTCCGAGGCAGAATACCCCTGGGTTCAATCCCCAGTACCACACACACACACGCGCACACACACACACACACACACACACACACACACGAAATTTATTCTTCAAATAAAACTCCATCAGCCTTTCCCTTTCTTCCTCACCAAGACTAGAATCCCTTTCTCCTTGCTGTGTACCAGATACCAGTGGGAAGCATGATGTCATAGGCCTCACTGGCACAGGGGTCCCTTGGACAATTTGCAGTCTCCAGGAAACATCTAGAAGCTGGAGACGAGGCAGAGGTGTCCTGGAAGGAAGAGATGGGTACCAAAGGAGGTGGCCTGGCCTGGAAAATATCACCTGGTGTTCATTTCTGCTCAGTCTTGATGGAGTTTGAGTCTGTCCTCCTCTCGTGCCTTACACCTTCCTATAGGAGCAGTTCTCTAACCTTTTTATGTTTTGATGGATTCATAAAAACAACAACTCAGCAGCCTAGGAACTGAAGAGTCTACCAAACAGCCCTATGCCAATGTCTTACTCAGTGACTAAATGCCAAACATTGGCCCCTCGGCTCACTAACGATCATTAACTCTCTTCAGAATTGTCCTGGAAGTCCTGGCTAGTGTCAAAAGACAAGATAAAGAAATAAAAGGTGTCAGTCAGGCACAGTGGTACACATCTGTAATCTCAGTGCTCAGGAGGCTAAGACAGGAGGATTGAGGATTTGAGGACAACCTTGGCAAGTTAGTGAGACCCTGTTTCAAAATTTAAAAAAAATAAAAAGGGCCAAGGGTATAGCTTGCAAATAGAATGCCTCTGGGTTCAACCTCCAATACCACACAACACACAAAAGAAAAAATGTAAACATTGGTAGAAAAGAGTAACATTTGTAGAATGCATGGTTATATAATAGAAAATCTAGGTAGATCAACAATGAGCAAATCTAGCAAGCTCTCTAGATACAATTTAAATGTGTGTATATTGATAACAATTAGAAAGTAAAAAACAAAATCAATACCATATTTAATAGCATTAAAACACATCAAATCACTAGGAATGTGGTATCTATCTAGCAAGTATTTGGGGGTCCCGAGGGCAATAGCTGAGGGTGCTAAAGGAGTCACCAAACATTAAGCAATGATGAAGTCCAGGATTTCAGAAAGGTGTATGGGGGTTTCCAACCCAGTGGGTCCAGAAGTCAGCACTGAGCAGGCTGCCTGTCAGATGAGAGTCAGAGCAACCGCAAGAGAATCAGCCTACAATGACTACAATGAGTCTACAATGACCATTAGCTCTCATAACGGACTTTTCTGGACTCATTTGGTGTGTGTGTGTGTGTGTGTGTGTGTGTGTGTGTGTGTGTGTGTGTGTGTGCATTTTCTAGCTTTAAGGGTCAGGGGTAATAACATGGGTAATAAAAGCAATAGCTTTTCATATGTCCCAAAACGTCACCTGCTTTTCACCTCTGACACGCTGCCTTACCGTATGACTGATGGTGAAACTTGAAATACAGGAATGCCACACAGGTGTGCATAGGGATTTTCCACTTCTTCCCCATAAATGTCTAATACCCATAAATGGTGAGTTTGGCATCTTCTCTGGCCAGCAAACAGGCCCTCCGAGGCCAGCATCACCTTGGAAGCTGCCCAGAGAAACTTCTTGCTCAGCCTCTTTCTGTCCCCTTTTTTCTTCCTCATTCTCTGTTTTAATCTTCAGAGACATTAGGTCTTGTCATTCCCACCTCCCTTTATTTTGTCTCTTATCCAAATTGTCACTTTGTTACACACACGTGTGTGCACACACACCACACACACACACACACACACACGCCTCGAGAATCTTGGTCTTTTTGAATGGTAGAATCATTCTCAGAGCCAAGGAGTTCTGTTTTTTAATTGCCTAATCTTCCTTTTCTTCTTTCTTTTCTCTTATTTTCTCTTCTTTTTCTTCTTTCTGTGCTGCTGGGGATTGAACCCAGAGCCTATCACTGAACTACACTCCCAGCCTGAAATTGCCTAATTATTTTTAACAGCCTAAGATTTTCCCATTAGCAGCAAAATAGAGAACAGACTGTAAACTTCCCACTCAGTTCAGTGCTCTTCCACTCTGCCATTCTGACTTTTTATTTTTTCTAACTATAATCAACCATGACAAGCATCTTTGGTGAGCAAAGAAATATATCCTAATCAGAGACAGAACACATATTTTTAACAAGTGCCTATTGCAATTAATGTATGCCAGCATTATTCTAACCAAGCACTTGACAAATATTAATGCATTTACCCCCATGCAACACCTTGGGTGGTAGACATTATCATTAGCTTCATTTCATAGAATAAAAAAAAAAAAAACTGAAGCAAAGGGAAACTGACTAACTTGTCCTCAGCGCTTAGCTAGTCAACGTCAGAGGTGGTCTCGGTGCTTTGAATTCAGCCCCCGCCTTATGTCACCTCTAAGAAACACGAGCAATGCTACCAATGCAGTGTGTGGAAGAAAGAAAACCAACCCAATGGCATTCAGAAGAGATAAACATGAAGTCCCATACTTGGACTAAGACTTGTTTTAGTTCATCAGTATTAAATACCTACTGTGGGACAGTTACATAGGACATACTTTCTAGCTGGGCACAGTGGTGCATGCCAGTAATCACAGCTGCTTGGGAGGCTGAGACCAGAGGATCGAAAGTTCAAGGGCAGTCTCAGCCGCTTAGTGAGACCCTATCTCAAAATAAAAAAGTGCTGGGGGGTGTAGCCTAGAGGTAAAATCCCCCTGGGTTCAATCCCCAGTACCAAAACAAAGAAAAAAGAACATACTTCTCTTCTTTTTAGGAGCTTGCAGTCTATTATGGGAATTGGATCATTTTCATGCAGCTCATTTAAGTGCTGTGCAGGAGACGCTCGCTGGCTGCCCCCGTGGAAGGAGGAAGGGGGACCTAAATGGCCTTGGGTAAGGGTAGGAGTCTGTCTTAAGAAGATGGTGTCAGAGCCAAGACAACAGACAAGTAGAAAATTTGCCAAGTGCAGGAGGGAAAGAGGCAAGAAGATTTGAGACGGAGAACGCGGCATGAACAGAGATAGAGGAGGCTTGAGGGCCAAGCTCAATGCAAGAGGCCTGTGTCATCCCCGCTACAGGTCCAGTGCGACCCCAGGCTGCACTAACAGTGCAGAGGCTGGGGCAGAGAGGAGACAGCCCCATTACATTTTGTGCTGCTCACACTGAGTATAGAGGTGTTTTCTTAGTGCCGTCCTTCAACAGAGACATGACTAACACAGAGCACAATCAGAGGAGACTCTTATTCATTCACCCAGATAATATTCTTTCAAGTAATAAGTCTGAATCTGACGCAGATCTGCTTTTAAGAATGAGCACCAGCCGGGCGTGGTGGCGCACGCTTGTAATCCCAGCATTTGGGAGGCTGAGACCGGAGGATCCGGGTTCGCAGCCAGCCTCAGCTACCTAGTGAGGCACTCTGCAACTTAGTGAGACTCGGTTTCAAAATAAAGAATAAAAAATAGGGCTGAGGGTATATCTCGGAGGTAGAATGCCCCTGAGTTCCATCCCCAGTACCGCAAAAAAAAAAAAAAAAAAAAAAGAATGAGCACCAGGCATGATGGCACATTCCTGTAATCCCATCCAGTATTTGGAAGATAGAGATGGGAGGATCTCAGGTTCAAGGCCTGTAACTTTGCGAGACCCTATTTCAAACTAATAAATAAAATAGGGCTGGGAATGTAGCTCAGAGGTAGAACACCACTAGGTTCAATCCCTAGTAACACACACACACACACACACACACACACACACACACACACATACACACACACACACACACACACAAAATGACAGGAAGAGCAACCCAAGTGCCCATTAATAGATGAAATAATAAACAAAATGTGGTGTAATCATGCAATGGATTATTTCTTAGCCTTTAAAAAGAAATTAATCCTCCCACATTCCACAATACAGAAGAACTCTGAGGACAAAAACAGTGTCATCGCCTTTATGAGGTGTCTAGAGTAGTCAAATTAATAGAAACAGAAAGTAGAATGGTGGTTTTCAGAAGCAGTAGAAGGGGATTATAGGGAGCTATTTAGTGGGTATCAAGTTTCAGTTTTGCAAAATGAAAAAGTTCTGGGGATCTGTTGCAAAACAATGTGAATGTACTTAACACTACTGAACCATCTACTTAAAAATGGAAAAGATAATTAAAAAAAAACAAAAAACCCTGTGCACAGTGATAGACACCTACAATCCCAGTGCTTGGGAGGCTGAGACTGGAGGATTGCAGATTTGAGATCAGCCTCAGTATTTTAGGGAGACCCTCAGCAATTTAGTGAGACCCTGTTTCAAAATTTAAAAAAAAAAAAATTTTTTTTTAAGGCCTGGGGTGTAGCTCAGAGGTAGAATGTCCCTGGGTTCCATCCCCAGTACAAAAAAAAAAAAAAGAGTTTTTTTTTTTTTTTAAATGCCAAGAGGGTTCAGAAGAAAACAAAAGTGTTCACAGAAAATAGGTCACTGGGCCTGAGATTGGACAATGTATATTCCATCCGCATATTATAGGATAGTGAAGAGATTCACAGCCGAGTCATATTAAAAAAAAAAAGTTGGTAGAAACAGGGACTCCTAGTGTGGAGAGGGGGCCTGACCAGGGAGGTGGAGTGTGGTTGGGACAGTGGACAAAGGTCCCTTGCCTGAGACAAGCGTGGAGGCAGAGACACAAGCAGAGACTGGGCCCTTGTTTTGCTGCCACAGCAACTAACAGGAGGCTGGCACCAGCTAGGTGCTCAATAAATATTTGTTCAATAAATAATCTTGACACAGAAGCAGTGCTTTGCAAGTAATGGACAACCAATAAATATTTAATCATGATACCACAGTTTGTCTTACAAAGGCTATCTAACATAAAAGAGTTAAAATTGTTTTTGTTATAGTAATAGTAGTATTTCAGACCATAATTCTGTAAGGAATTACAAAATCTTTAAAAATAGTTAGGAAATCTTTCAAAATAGTTAAAACCATAGCATTAAAGCCAGGCATGGTAGCACCCACCTGTAATCCCAGTACTTGGGAGACTGAGACAGCAGGATCACAGGTTTGAATTATGGTCTGTCACTTGAAGTTAAACCCACAGAGCCATTCTATATTTTTTATTATCTTTAAATAATTCAGGATATAATCTTTCATTGCAAAAAGTGTTCTGGTCTCTCAATGGATTTGTGTTTTCTCAATAAATTATATTCTTACTATTCTTTAAAGAATAAAATTTCTTTGAAATATTAGATGGTAGCCGGGCGTGGTGGCGCACGCTTGTAATCCCAGCATTTGGGAGGCTGAAACCGGAGGATCGCAGGTTCTTGGCCAGCCTCAGCTACCTAGTGAGGCACTCCACAACTTAGTGAGACCCGGTTTCAAAATAAAGAATAAAAAATAGGGCTGGGGGTATAACTCTGAGGTAGAATGCCTCTGAGTTCAATCCCCAGTACCGCAAATATATATATATGAGATGGTACTCCACATTTGTGTGCATATTTATGTACAATTGTTATGTGTCAATTGAAATAAATAAAACTTTCTAGTAATATTTTTAAACTTTATTCCAAATCTCTGCTATAATTCATCACATTTTTCTGTTTATAAACTCATAGAAGACATGGTACCTCTGTGAATATTTTAATGTCATTACTGGTCTAATCTACCTACTTCTTGGAATATGCCATGATTTTACACATCTCTGAGCCTTTTCTTTTTTTTTTTTTTTTTTTTTGGTACTGGGAATTATTAAACTAAGGGGCATTCTACCTCTGAGTCAGTCTTTTGTTGTTGTTGTTTTGGGGTTTTTTGTTTTGTTTTGTTTTGCTTTGTTTTTTTGCAGTACTGGAGATTGAACTCAGGGGCATTCTACCTCCAAGCTACCCCCAGTCCTATTTTTTATTCTTTATTTTGAAACAGGGTCTCACTAAGTTGCAGAGAGCCTCACTAAGTAGCTGAGGCTGGTCGCAAACCGGGATCCTCCTGTCTCAACCTCCCAAGTACTAGAATTACAAGCGGGCACCACCACGCCTAGTTTTTTGTTTTGGTGTGTGTGTGTGTGTGTGTGTGTGTGTATGTGTGTGTATTTTGAAATTGCTAAGGGTCTCGCTAAATTGCTGAAGCTGACCTGGAACCTACAATCTTCCTGTCTCAGCTTCCCCAATACTGGAAATCTCTGAGCCTTTATACATGCAACTTCCTTTCTCTACGATGCCTTCCCAAACTTGTTTTCTTGTCTGTAATATGGAGATAAGATAGTCTTACCTTCTCCATACAGTTGTGAAGATTACATGATTTTTAAGTAAGCATTTACTCAGTAAAACCTTTATGAAAGGGTTTGATGTAGGATGAGCATCAATAAATTCCAGCTTCTGTTATTACTTATCTTTCAAGTCCTTGTTCGAATGCCACTTGTTTTGTGGAGAGACTTGCTTCTGCCTCCCATAGGTCCTTCGAACATGGCGTTATCAAAGCTCTTACTCCTTAGTATTGTTCTTTTGTTCCCTGTTTATCTACTTTGCCAGACTAAGGAGTACACAGCAGCAAGGAGTGTGCCTTCTTAGACCCAAAGCTCCTCACACGGCACCGGGCATAGAGCAGCACGTACTGACTTGCTGAATAAAGGGGAGACCTGAGTGGGAATGATGAGAACAAGGATAACATTGATGTTTTTCTTCTAGTTGGACAAGAAAATCCTGGACAAATTGTTTTAATAAACTGTGATTATTCTTTTTTCTTTATTTTCATGAACATCTGGAGTTTCTTGAAGAGGTATACTACAGCTGAGCAAGGTGGCAGAAGCCTGTAAACCCAGTACTTGGGAGGCTTAGACAGGAGGATTGCAGGCTCAAGATCAGCCTCAGAAACTTAGTGAGACTCTAGGCAGACGAGCAAAACAAACAAACAAAACAACAAAAGCAAAAACAACCTGTCCCAAAAAAAGAAAAAAGAAAAAGAAAGAGAAAAAAGAAGAAACATACTACAATGCAATACTACATACAATGTTGTTTCTCTGAATTCTCAATAAAAGTAATTGTTATCATAGAAGTAGATTCATCGAATAAATAATTCAACCTTATACCTCTTCAGTTTGTTATGTTAGGGTTTTTTGTTGAAAATGTTTAAGTTGACTTTGTTGCTCTTTCCCCAAATGTAGATCTTAAATTTTTGTATATAGAACCGAGAGTGGCTGCACTGCCATAGAGCTAGCTTATGGTGCCACCTAGTGGCCATCTTTTGCCATATACTTGAAATGCTCAGTGAAGTGCGCTTCCAGGTTTTCATTGTAAACATGGTGGCAGACGCTTGTAATCTCAGCATTTGGGAGGCTGAGATCGGAGGATTCAGCTGCTTAGTGAGGCCCTCCGCAACTTAGTGAGACCGGATTTCAAAATAAAGAATAAAAAATAGGGCTGAGGGTGTAGCTCGCCCCAGAGTTCAATCCCCAGTACCCCCACCACCACACACACACACACACACACACACACACACACACACACACACACACACACACGAAACAGGGCGTGGTGGTGCAGGTTTGTAATCCCAGTACTCGGGAGGCTGGGACAGGAGGATCACAGGTTCAAGGCCAGCCTCTGCAACTGAGTGAGGCTCTGTTGCATAATAAAGGAATAAAATGGGCTGGTGGTGTAGCTCAGAGGTAGAATGACCCTGGGTTCCATCCGCAGGAAAACACACACACAATTAGAAATCACTAAAGATATTTCTCTCTTCTTGCTAGTATTTTTAGCAGCTGTTCTGCATGTCATTTATTCCCGACTCATCTAGTTGAGATCTCTTTAGCTGAACTAAATTTAAATTCATGCTACAAGGCATACCATCAAGCTTTAGAGAGCTTTTCTCCCTTCGGCAGGCGGAATTCTTCTGGCCAGGCTGTCTATGGAAGAATGGGCTCCCTCCCATTTGCCCCTGACTCCAGGAAGGTCTCCCAGGCTGCCCACCGCAAAGGTGCCCGTCCTTTGCACATATTCTTCTAAACAACCTTTCTCTCTCCCTCTTTTGAAACCAAACAATTCCGTCAAAAATACCGTTTCAGGCATAAAATAGGAATAGTACCAAGCAAACGGAAACGTGTTGTTTTAAATACTGAAGCCATTTGTTTACGTTAAGAAATACTTTGCATTCAAAGCCCATTATTGAAAAGAAACGTGCATCATTAATCATAACAGGGCTTTATAGATAAGAAGTAGGGCTGGCCCAAACAATTGTATTAGGCATGAACAGCTCTTCTTGGGAGCTTTTGCTGAGTCATTTTTCAGGAAGTGGGCTGTCCAGGGAGATTTCTACAGGAGGAACAATCGACAATATTTTCATATTAATAACCTCCAGTTGCTTTATTGTTCTCAAAATTTTTTTTTTTTTTTTTTTTCGGTACTGGGGATTGAACTCAGGGGCATTCTACCTCCGAGCTACACCCCCAGCCCTATTTTTTATTCTTTATTTTTGAAACCGAGTCTCACTAAGTTCCGGAGTGCCTCACTAGGTAGCTGAGGCTGGCCGAGAACCCGGATCCTCCGGTCTCAGCCTCCTGAATGCTGGGATTACAAGCGTGCGCCACCACGCCCGGCTTCAAAATTTTTGTTAATAAGTATCTTCCTGTTTGGTGAAAAAAAAATTAATAAAAAGACAACACCTAATATGATTTATTTTTCTGTGTTTGGGATCCTATTCTTCTGTAGGTGATATTCAATATATTTAAATAAGAGTTAGCTAACCGTAGAATGTCCTGATTCATTGAGCATAATATCAGGAAATATTTTTTTCAGAACTCTTTGTGTGTGTGTGTGTGTGTGTGTGTGTGTGTGTGTGTGTGTGTGTGTGGTGGCCTTGTACGTGCTAGGTAAGTGCTCTACTATTGAGCTATTTCCCAAGCCCTGAACATTGTTTTGGCACTAGGGACTGAAACCAGGGGCATTCTACCTCTGAGCTACACCCCAACCTTTTTTTTTTTTTTTTTTTTGGCGGTACTGCGGATTGAACTCAGGGGCATTCTACCTCCAAGCTATACCCCCAGCCCTATTTTTTATTCTTTATTTTGAAACAGGGTCTCACTAAGTTGTGGAGTGCCTCACTAGGTAGCTGAGGCTGGCCAAGAACCTGCGATCCTCCTGTTTCAGCCTCCCAAATGCTGGGATTATAAGCATGCGCCACCACGCCCGGCTCCACCCCAACCCTTTTTTATTTTTTATTTTGAGACAGAGTCTCACTGAGTTGCCAAGATTCTCATTAAGTTGAGTAGGCTGATCTTGAACCTGAGACCTTCCTATCTCAGCCTCTCAAGTACTGGAATTACAGGCATGTGCCACCATGCCTGACTTGAACTTTTTTTTTAATAATATATATATACATATATTTATAAACATATGCACTATGACAGATATTGGATACATTGCTTTGAGTGATTATAAATAACCATTTTGAGTTCAAATTCCCTTCAAGGTGGCAGCAATTTCCATGGTTTGGAGCCCTTCTGCTCAACTCCCTTTGAGATTTTTGTCAGTTACCTCTCAGATAAAGGACAATCACTGCAGCTTCCTGGAGACCAACCAAAAGATACAGCTGTCCACAGGGGGCCCCTCAAAAAGTTCTTCAGCAGGATCACAGAAAACAGACAAGGTCCCTGTGTTCTGGGAAACTCCCTGGTGTGCTCACTTGCTGGCCCTGCCTGTGGATCTGAGTCTCTCTCTCAGCTTATGGTGACAGTTCCTGACAAGGGACTGAAGGTACCTGCCCATGAGACAGACCATTGTGTGATTAGAATAGTTAGTATAAATAACTTACACAGCCGGGTGTGGTGGAGCACGCCTGTTATTCTAGTACTTGGGAAGCTGAGACGGAGGATCATAGGTTCAAGGCCAGCCTCAGCAACTTAGCAAGACTCTCAGCAATTTAGTGAGACCCTGTTTAAAAAAAAAAATGTTTTTTTAAATGTGTGTGAGGTAGGGGGACTCAGAAATAGAATGCCCCTGTGCTCAATCCCAGTACCATAATAAATAAATATTATGCTTGTTGTCCAATTTAACACAACTACATCTTCTGCAATCTGCCCCCATAGAAGCCGGTTGTTCCTCTGTTTCTTCTCAGATGGATAAACGTGGGTATTTCTCTGATGCTCAATGGTCAAAATTTTGAAAAGGTCACTGACCCATAAAAATGTTCGAGACCACGATGTTCCTATATAAACCTTATTATAAAGTTATTTCCTGAGCCGGACGTGGTGGCGCACTCTTGTAATCCCAGCATTTGGGAGGCTGAGACCGGAGGATCTGGGTTCGCGGCCAGCCTCAACTACCTAGTGAGGCACTCCGCAACATAGTGAGACTCGGTTTCAAAATAAAGAATAAAAAATAGGGCTGGGGGTGTAGCTCGGAGGTAGAATGCCCCTGAGTTCAATCCCCAGTACCGCAAATAAATAAATAAATAAATAAATAAATAAATAAATAAATAAATAAATAAAGTTATTTCCTGTGTAGTGTTCTGTTTTGTTAACTTACTCATTCATCTTTAAAAAGAAAACTGTGTACTTAAGAATTTTCTATGAGCCTGGGACAGTGGCCTATGCCTATAATCCCAGTACTTGGGAAGCTGAAATAGGTGGATTGCAAGTTCGAGGACAGCCTCAGCAACTTAGTGAGAACCTCAGCAATTTAGCAAGACCCTGTTTCAAACAGCATGCACACCTGCTGGAAGAACCCACCTCTGGACCTCAGAGTCAGGATTTGGACACCGACCTGCCCAACTACAGAGCTCATAGCCACTGCGAGATATCGCCTCCCTGGCTCACTGGTGCTTCACAGCTCAGGACCATTCCTTTTCAACCCTATCTCTAGAAGCTTCCATCCTGCTTGCAAACCCAGGGCAACCATGAACTTCTTCTGCCCAGGCTCCTAGAGTTTATTCATGGGAACAAAGAAAAGAAACAACACTAGAAAAAGAGTTCCAAAATCCAAGGAAAGAACCTACAAAAAAAAAAAAAAAAAAAGGGATCTGATTAAATCCTCCTTTTGTGTTTCCTGTTCTGGTTTACACATTCCCCACAACCACTAAAGGAAAAACAGACTATGGAGAAAGAGGAAGGCTGCCATTTTCTTGTGGTTTTTCTTTCTATCTCCCTGGCTTCTCTGTCTCAGCTTCCTCCCCATGTCCCTCTTCATCAGTTTGCCTTTTCAATGTAGTTGTAGTTGTTTCAGCTGGGCGTGGTGGTGCACACTTGTAATCCCAGTACTTGGGAGGCTGAGACAGGAGGATCGCAGGTTTGCAGCCAGTCTCAGCTACTTAGTGAGGCCCTCCGCAGTTTAGTGAGACCCTGTTTCAAAATAAAGAATAAAAAAATAGGGCTGAGGGTGTAGCTCGGAGGTAGAATGCCCCTGAGTTCAATCCCCAGTACCACAAAGAAAAGTAAAAATAAATGTAGTTGTTTCCCAATTTTCTGTCCTCAACTCTCTTTTCTTCTTATTTTATACTCCTAAGAGAGTGCTCATCTTCCATTTATGTGTTCACAAGTCCCAATGCTAGATCTTCAAATTCTCATCTCTCCTAAGCTCCAAACTCTTTCTTTCCTTCCTTCCTTCCTTTCTTTCATTTTTTTTTTGGGGGGGGGGTTACTGGGGATTGAGCCCAGGGGCATTTTACCTCTGAGCCACACTTCCAGCTCTTTTTAATTTATTTATTTCATTTTGAAACAGGGTCTCTAAGTTTCTGAGGCTAGCCTCAAACCTGCAATTCTCCTGTCTCAGTCTCCCAAGTTCTGGTATTACTGGCATGCACCACCACACCTGGCCTCCAAACTTTATTTTGAACAACCTATATAACATCTCTACCAGATTATCCCGCCCCATTCAAAACGCCCAACATTGAACTTTCCTCCCCTCCCTCTTTAAGACACTCTCCATGTCCTAACCACGCACCTGCTAATAAAGATCACAACCCCAACAGGTCTATTTCCAACCTGACCCTGCTCTCCAAAGCAGTCTCTGTCCAGCTCTAGTCTGTCAGCTCTGCTGGGAACCTCTGGATATTTTGTTCGAAGTGACCTTCTATCTACCTGGTGAACTGAACAAGTTTCTATGCATTCTTCAAAACAACACAGCTCCCTCCTCAAAGCCCTTCTAGATGTTGAATTGGACTTTCCATAGGACACAATTTGGATAAGACATATATACTCAGTTTCCAATGCTACACTAGGGATTCTTTGAAAATCATCTCTAGGTGTTATTCACCTATGTGGTTCTCAAAGCACTTATAAGGTACCAGACCTCAGACATAGATGTCTTCACTATAATAGTTCATCACTTAATGTAAGTAATTTATTGTGTGTTTCTTAAGGTGGTGAGTGATTCCTCCCTCCACTCATTCTTTGTCTTTTTTTTTTTTTTTTTGTATGTGTGGTACTGGGTATTGAACCCAGAGGTGTTCTACCTCCAAGCAACACCCTTACAGCCCTATTTTTTTTTTTTTTTTAACTTTGAAGCAGGGTCTTGCTAAATTATTGAGGGCCTTGCGAAGTTGCTGACGCCGGCTTTGAACCTCCAATCCTCCTGTCTCAGCCTCCCAAGTACTGGGATTATAAGTGTGTGCCACCAGGCCCGGCTTCATTCTTTGTCTTCAAATTCCCCATTACCTGCTATCACTTTTCTGGATTGGTTGCCACTCCAAAATTTTAATGTTGTAAACAGACTCTCACAGAACTGGGAATAAATTTGGTTTATAAATGCTGACATAATCCAGCCCCTTCCCAGTTTTTACTATTGGAGAGAAAAAACTGAGAGAGTGACCACAGTGAATTCCTTTGTTTCAAGCACACTGTAACAAAAAGAAAAGTTTCCATTTATACCAGGTTTTACAGGGTTATGGTTCAATAGGTGATCTGTATGCTTCCTTTCAACTTCTAAACACATGTGTTCCTTTGTTTTTCAGGAAGTAATCATCATGTAGCCATGGAAATCAACGAGTGCAAAGGAAATGTTGCAGGGAATAACGAAGCCAGCGAACTCAACTCCACACAAGTTGGTCACATCCTAAAACAATTAAAACACAACCATCCACAAGCTCTTGGAGGAAGTGTTGATTGGTGCTTGGTATTTTGACAATAACCTGAACAGTATGTGAAAGTATTTCAAAAATTCTAAAGCATTTATAAAATGCAATACATCTTCAAGATCAAGGAGTGAACAAATATTTATTGAGTAACTACTATGAACTAGGCCCTTTTTGCACATATTCCCTCATTGTACCATCTCTGCAATCCTATGGAATACTTATTTTCCATATTATATCCACTCTATAGGTTAAAAAGAAACACTTAGACTCTGAGAATTTAAATGACTTGCCTAGAGGCTAGGAAGGATGAGAGACGGCACTCAAAGGAACGTGCTCCACTAATCCAAATTCATCTTAGAGAGGAACGATATCCAGATCCCATGGCCTAAATCTCAGGAGGAACTCAACACAGAACAAACCATCTCCCGACTGACCAACTTTCCACACTTGTGACTGTTTTTCTCTCTGCTTAACTAGGCTCACAACCAGGCTACCTCAAGCCTTGGAGGTAGAGTCATGATTTGGAGGTTTAAGACTTTATCCCAGTAACTAGAAAGATGAAGATGATACTCTATTTTAAATTATTTATAAGGTACCAATATCATATTAGTCAAATCCAGATACCATGGACAATCCTGTTATTCTCTTTTTCTTGTAGTAGAGTGGACAATCTGGTTTTTGATCTGGATGTTCCTCAAAGTCTCATGTGTAAGGACATGAGACTTTGAGGCAATGGTTGGATCATGAGAGCAACTGGATTAATCCATCGATAGCTGAATAGACTACTGAGAGGTGGAACCTAGTTGGAGAAAGTAGGTCACGGGGGTGTGCTCTGGAAGGATTTATTTTCTCCCCTTCCCTTCCCTTCCCTTCCCTTCCTTTCTCTTCTCTTCTCCTTTCTTCTTCTTCTTCTTCTTCTTCTTCTTCTTCTTCTTCTTCTCTCTCTCTCTGTCTCTCTCTCTGTCTCTCTCTCTCTCTCTCTCTCTCTCTCTCTCTCTCTCTCTCTCTCTTTCTTTCAGTTGCCAGGAGCTGAGTAGCTCCCCTCTACCACACCCTTCCACCATGATGTTTCTGCCTTGGAGCCAGCCAATCATGGACTAGATCCTCGGAAACTACGAGCCAAAATAAACCTTTCTTCCCCTAAATTGCTCTTGTCAGGTATTTTGGTCGTAACAATGAAAAGCTGACTAACACAGTTGGTCATGTTTAAGTCTTTGTAAAGATCTAGAGTTTGCATTTTACAGAAATTTGTCTCGGGTTGATGTTTCAGTGGAAGCAATTGAGAGTGTATTATATTTTGGGTCTGGGCTGTCCCCCAAAGGCTGATGTGTTGAAAGTTTGGTCCGCAGATGGTGGCACTATTGAGAGGTGGCAGAAATATTAGGAGGTGGGATTTAGTTGGAGGAAGTAGAGGGGTGCCTTTGAAGGATTTATTTTGTCCCCTGCCCCCCTCTCTCTCTGTCTCTTACCCTCTTTCTGCTTCCCGGCTGCCAGGAGGAGCGCAGCCCTGCCCCCCACACCCTCTCCTCCATGACGCTCTGCTTCGCCGTGGGCCACAGCAGTGGAGCCACCAACCATGGGCTGAAACCTCCAAAACCGTGGGACAAAATAGTCTTTCCTCCTTTAAGTTGATTTTCTCAGGTCACAGAGACAAAAGGCTAACATGGTGTGATAACAGTGCTTTAATCCTTAAAGAAAGGGAGCTGATCTTCAGTGGGATCCTACAGGCTTAGTCTCATTACGTTATAAGCCACACTTTATGGGGCTTTTTTTTTTTTTTTTTTGGTTTTTTTTTTGTTTTAGCGGTACTGGGGATTGAACTCAGGGACATTCTACCTCCGAGCTATACCCCCGGCCCTATTTTTTATTCTTTATTTTGAAACCGAGTCTCACTAAGTTGCGGAGTGTCTCACTAGGTAGCTGAGGCTGGCTGAGAACCCGGATCCTCTGGTCTCAGCCTCCTGAATGCTGGGATTACTAGCCTGCACCACCATGCCCGGCTCACACTTTATGTTTAACACAAATTATATTATTAAGTCTCTCATGTAGAGGATTCCAGATATGGATCAGGCCCCAAAAAGGTCATTGAGACAATGAATATAGGAAAGAAGTGAAGTTTTGAGAAGAAAAGAAAAGGTGTAAAATTGTCCTCTCTCAGCAAAGTAAGGAAAGAAGCCTAGAGAAATACAAGCACAATTGCCGGGCAGCTCGAAGGGTCTGCCACAGTGAGCGATGGAGAGAGAGTGTAAAATGAAGCTGGGTGTGGCAGTGCACACTTGTAATTCCAGTACTTGGGAGGCTGAGACAGGAGGACCGAAGGTTTGAGGCCAATCTCAACAACTTAGTGAGACCCTGTTTCCAAATAAATAAAACAAAAAAGGGCTTTGGGTGTAGCTTGGAGGTAGAATGTCCTTGGATTCACTCCCCAGTACCAAAAGAGAAGGAGGAAGAGGAGGAGGAAGCGGAGGAGGAGGAGGAGGAGGAGGAGGAGGAGGAGGAGGAGGAGGAGGAATGATAGGTGCAGACAAGCACTTCCTCAACAGGGCTCCTAAAGCTCAGGAAATAATACCAACAATTAATAAATGGGATGGCATCAAATTATAAGTTTCAGCACAGCAAAGGAAACAATTAAGAGCATGAAAAGACAGCACAGCAAATGGGAACAAATCTTCACCATTTACTCTTCCGGCAGAGGATAATGTCTAGAATATATAAAGAACTCAAAAAAACTTACCACCAAAAACCAGCCCAATCAATAAATGGGCAGATGAACTAAACAGACATTTCTCAAAAGAAGTACAAATGGCCAATAATTTTATGAAAAAGTGTTCAATGACTTTAGCAATCAGGGCAATGCAAATCAAAACCACACTGAGATTTCATCTTACTCCAGGTAGAATGGCAGTCATCAGAAAACAAATAATGTATCCTGATGTGGATGTGGGGGAAAGGGTACACTTAAACACTGTTGATATGATTGTAAATTAGTACCACTACTGTGTAAATCATAATTCAGGTTCCTCAAATGCTGCAAATGGAACTACTCTCCGACCCAGCCATACTACTCCTCAGTATTCATCCAAAAGAACTGAAGTCAGCCTACTACATTGTTATATGTTTATAGCAGTGTAATTCTCCATTGTCCCATAGAACCAGTCCAGGTGTTCATCAAGAGATGAACAGATGGGTAAAGAAAATGTGGCATATATACACAATGGAGTTTTATTCAGTGATAAAGAAGAGCAAAATTTTGACATTTGCAGGAGAATGGATGGAACCCGAGAGCATTATGTTACGTAAAATTAGCCAAACTCAGAAAGTCAAGGGTCATATGTTTTCTCTCATATGTGAAAGCTAGAGAGAAAGAAGGGGGAATCTCATGAAAATAGAAGGGGGATCAGTAGAGTAGAGGAAGAGGATGGTGGGGGAGAGAAAGGGGTAGCACAGGGGAATGAAATTGACCAAATTATGTTATGTGCATGCATGAATATGTAACAATGAATCTCACTATTATATATAACTATAATGTACCAATAATTTTTTAATGAAAGAATATAAAATGAGGTCAGCTTCACTGTGTCCTTCCTCCAACTTTTTTTTTTTTTTTTTTTTTTTGCGGTACTGGGGATTGAACCCAAGAGCATTCTACCTCCGAGCTACACCCCCAGTCCTATTTTTTATTCTTTATTTTGAAACAGGGTCTCACTAAGTTGTGGAGTGCCTCACTAGGTAGCTGAGGCTGGCCATGAATCCGGATCCTCCAGTCTCAGCCTCCCAAATACTGGGATTATAAGCGTGTGCCACCATCCCCGGCTCCTCCAGCTTTATTCAATGGCATGAATGAAGGAAGGAAAAGTCCAATTTAACAAAAGTCCAATTTAATTTAGCCAAGTTAGTTCGACAAAGTGAGAGAGGGACAAGAAAGTCAAGGGTATTTTCAAGAGAGGGAAAATACCAGTGTTTAAGTGTTCCCTTTCCCCCACATCCACGCCAGGATACATTATTTGTTTTCTGATGACTGCCGTTCTACCTGGAGTAAGATGAAATCTCAGTGTGGTTTTGATTTGCACTCCCTAATTGCTAAAGTCATCGAACATTTTTTCATATAGTTGTTGGCCATTTGTACTTCTTTTGAGAAGTGTCTTTTTAGTTCATCTGCCCATTTATTGATTGGGCTGGTTTTTGGTGGTAATTTTTTTTAGTTCTTTATATCTTCTAGACATCAACTACAAGCCAGGCACCACAACACACTCTGGGAGGCTTAGACAGGAGGATTACAGGTTCTGGGACAGCTTCAACAATGTAGTGAGACTCTAAGCAACCTAGAGAGACCCTGTTTCAAAATGAAAATTAAAAAGAGCTGAGGGTGTAGTTTGGAGGTAGAATGTCCCTGGATTCAATCCCCAGTACAAGAAAGAAAGAAAGAGAGAGAGAGAGAGAGAGAGAGAGAGAGAGAGAGAGAGAGAGAGAGAGGAAGGAAGGAAGGAAAAAGAAAATAGAGCTGGTGGTGCAGCTCAGAGGTAGAACATCCCTGAGTTCAATCCCCAGCAACACACACACACACACACACACACACACACACACACACATACACACACAGAGAGAGACACACACACCACAGAGTTCAGTAACAGAGAAGGAGTGACTGAAAGTGAAAATACGAGAGTTGATGAATTTTGGCTTCCAGTGGAATTGAAGGATGCTTAGAGCTTACAGAGTGTGTATGGGTCCCCTAACAACAACAGAAGCCTGAGTGAGATGTTCAAATCGAAGCCTTAATGGTATTTAAAGATGTCTAAAAGCCAGGTGTGGTGGCGCACGCTTGTAATCCCAGCATTTGGGAAGCTGAGACTGGAGGATCCGGATTCATGGCCAGCCTCAGCTACCTAGTGAGACACTCCACAACTTAGTGAGACCCTGTTTCAAAATAAAGAATAAAAAATAGGGCTAAGGGTATAGCTCGGAGGTAGAATGCTCCTGAGTTCAATCCCCAGTACTGCAAAAAGAAAAAAAAAAAAAAAAAAAAAGATGTCTAAAACTTCGGGGCTTGCCAGTATGGGTTCACCCACCTCCAATAAACAAGTCAGCCTCTTCCAGGCCCTCTCCACCACTGACCTGATACAGGATGACCTCCTCCTGTGGTGTGGGTAAGTCCTGTTCCTGGATTCCGGATTTTCATGTGCTTCCTGCCATTTCCTGCCAGTGGCAAAGTCAAGATCCCAGTGGGCTCTCTGATATGACAGAATACCAGATCAACCAAAGCATCTCTATTCTCCAAGGCCCGAGGAGAACTGATCACCAGAATTTTGGAAGTCTGTTGCATTCATCAGTTTGCAAGGCATGGCCACATGTGTTTCCAAAGCAGCTCATTAAAGCTGTTCCACCAGCAGCAAAACAGCCAGTTCTCCATTCCCACTCTTCCCCTGAGCTTGGTATGGAGCCATTAGTTACAGCCTCACTAGCCAGGCTCTTTGAACAGGAACAAGGAAGAACCCAACACCTTGGACATGTACAAGAAAGGAACAAAGTAGCCCTAAGTAGAAGGTCTCAGGAAAAGTATTCTGGGTGGATTGCCCCGGCCCAGGTTTCCCAGCCAGCAACTAACAGGTGCACATCCAAGCATCTTTCTATTACTAACTAAAATCACAAAGACATCAGAAAGCCAGCAGGTCATTAGCATATGTCAGGCAGAAATTCTCCTTTCTCTGCCACCAAAGATCCAAAGTTTCTGTAATATCTAAATGATGACTTCATAGCCAGGCATTTTCAATTTTCCTTATACAAAAGTTGCTTGTTGGAATCTTAGAATTTTTAAACTTTTCTCTTCATTTGGGTAATATGGGCCTAGAAGAGAGGAAATGGTCAGTTAACCATTCTTTTCTTTTTTTTTTTTTTTCAGTTTATCTTAATATTTATTTAGTTTGTGCTAGAGATCCAACCCAGGAGCATTCTACCTCTGAGCCCTAGTCCTTTTAATTTTTTTTTTTTTAAAACAGGGTGTCTATCCTACTGTCTTAGCCTCCCAAGTACTAGGATTATAGGCGTGTGCCACCACACCTGGCTTTCAGTTTCTTTTAAAGAATTTTCCAGCAATAAATATAGCACTAATTGTACAGGGGTTCTGAACAAATGTGAATTTACTTGCTCGATTATAATGAACAAAACCAGTAAGTCATGTGCTTTGCTTTTTTGAAATTAAAGAAAAAAGAAGAAA
>PVLC010002012.1:50676-112699 GCA_004027655.1 Graphiurus murinus
GTACTGGGGATTGAACTCAGGGGCATTCTACCTCCGAGCTATACCCCCAGCCCCATTTTTTATTCTTTATTTTGAAACCGAGTCTCACTAAGTTGCGGAGTGCCTCACTAGGTAGCTGAGGCTGGCCGAGAACCCGGATCCTCCGGTCTCAGCCTCCCGAATGCTGGGATTACAAGCGTGCGCCACCACGCCCGGCTCATTTTTAAAATTTAAAATAATGTCAAATACTGCTTCTCTTTCATTTGTTAATTAAGCCCTACAATACTTACCACCCATCACAAACCCGGGGTCCTATAAATCGTTGAACTTGAACTATAAAGGAAAGATTTGCCATCGGAAACTGAACTGAAAGCAGAATATCTCCCTTCTGTAAGTTAAAGAAAAAAACCTTTCATGGCATTTTTTTAGTGGGAGATGTGGGTGGGGTTGAGCAGTATTTAAAACACTAAACTGTCTCTCCAGTACTTGAGGGGATTAGGTTTAGAGCTCATTGTGTTGACTGTCTTTTGGAAGATTAGATAGTTTAGTTAGGCTCCTGCGGGCCGTGGAACTGTCTCAGTGTGTATTGACTGTCTGCAGTCATTATCAAGGGCTCTGAACACAATCGACACCTAGTAAACAGAAATCCCATTATGTCCATGGTACTGATAAGATTTACTGAGGATTTAATTTTTTTATGATTGACTGGCCAGTTAAAAGATATTAATACAGTACAGCTGAGTATGACAAATGAGTATAAATTCAGTCAACAAACTTGCCCTTTTCCCTTTTATTTTGCTTGGAAACTACAATCTCATTTTGCTTGTAGATTATAGAAATAGTTATCTGAACAGTGGGCAGTTTAAAAGACTTGGTTTTTTTTTTTTTTTTTTTCCTCTTTTGGTACTAGGAATTGAACCCAGGGGCATTCTGCCTCTGAACTACATCCCCAACCCTTTTTTTCAATTTTTTTTTTTTTTTAATTTTGAAACAGGGTCTTTCTAAATTGCTGAGGCTGGCCTCAGAACCTGTGATCCTGTCTCATCCTCCCAAGTACTGGGATTACAGGCAGGCACCATATACCTGACAAAAAGACTTCATAAATCCATCTGAATGTGTTATAGGCATTTTTAACTGATCCTTCAATGAGGAGCCCTACAAAAGGACTTATGTTTAATTGGAAAGATGTCTTCAATCTTTCAGCAAAGAGAAAGATTCTATGGATAATGTGCTAACTTAGTTTGAGAACATTATAAGAATTTATTTATTGAGTGCTTTGGATCTGCATTTTAAAATGTTATCATCAAAATAAAATTTGGGAACTATAGATGTGTTTGGCCACAAGTAAAACTCATGGATCAATGTTATTTTGATTCTGAATCTGTTGATCTCTGCTGGAGTGGGGGGTGCTATTTAAATTTCCTTCTCAGCCCCCAACCCTGTAAGACTTGTGATAAATTGGGGAGGGTAAAGGAAGTGTGCCTTCCCGGGGACTTGCATGGCAAGACTTCAAGAAAACATGGCTTTGACTGACAGCATTCAGAGTTTAGTCAAAGCAAGAGGGAACCTTCATGCAGAAAGTGTTGGAAGAGGGTGGTATTAGAAAACAGAAAGACAGAACTGAGGTTGGGCAGTTTTGCCTCCATATGAAACATACATTGCTTGACACAAGACACAAAACTTCTACCATGAAGCACCAACACACCTCAGCAGCCTCAGGTCCAATCATCCCTTACCCTCTCCCCTCGCCTCCGGGCTCTAGGCATCTACCTTCATGCCCCAAGGCCTTTGCTTTGGCTGTTCCCTACTTCCTCACCTCCTAACAGGAAACTTTATCACCCTGAAAGTCCAAATGTCAGCTCCTAGCCAGGCACGGTGGTGCACACCTGTAATTCCAGTCTTTGGGAGGCTGACACAGGAAGATTACAGGTTCAAGGCCAACCTTAGCAACTTAGGAGGCTCTCAGCAACTTAGCGAGACTCTGCTTCCAAATAAAAATTAAAATAGGGCTAGGGGTGTAGCTCAGACGTAGAACACCCCTGGGTTCAATCCCCAGTACTACAAAACATAAATAAATGCCAGTTCCTCTGTGGTCTTCCCTTCACAAACTCCCTCATACAAGTAACTCACACACTCTCTCTTCCATTCATGATTCCTAGTCATTTCTTTGTGTGTTCAGTGTCCCTACATCTATAAGCTCCTAGAGGGCAGGACTCAATCTCATTCCTTTAAAATATATACATTGTTTACCTAAAAAATAAGTCTATATTTATATATCCATCCCCAGGGTCTAGCATAGAATATTTTCTTTAAAAATATACAAAACAGGAACAAGGACGGCCTTTGCTCTCAGGCTCCAGCCTCTCTTCGATAGAAAGCTCACCCACCCTCTAGCACCCACTGCTCTTTGAAGACTTCCCCGAACGATGATCCTCCACCTCTTGACGCTCTCATAGCACACTTGACATGTAACAGACTTGGGGCCTCATCTTACTTGGGCTTTTATATCTCTGCTCTATTTCCCCGTCCACTGTGAAAGGACTCTGTGGCTAAGGGCTGAGTCGTTCACTCACCCACGACTCTGTTCACATTGTTCACCCCATCCTCTCTTCACATTGTTACGTACTAAGTATTTGTTGACAAGGGGCAGGGGAAGCCTGAAAAGTAGACAGGGAAGGTTATTTCACAGATGTGGGGAAAGAGGCACATTTGCAACAGCCCAGGCAAAAACAGAGGTCCAGCAATAAGAAGCAGCCAGCAGACCACCCCCAAATCCTCAATTGCCTCAAAAGAGACAAAGTAAGACTACCAAGTGTTTAACAAGGTTGGGGTGGGGAGCTGCACACAAGCTAATGAGAAGTTAAGACACTGTAGGAAGGACCAAATGAGAGTGGGTGTACTGGCACAGGCTTGTAACCCCAGTACTGGGAGACAGGAGGATGGCAGGTTTGAGATCAGCCTCAGAAACTTAACCAGACCCTCAGCAACTTAGTGAGACCCTGTTTAAAATTTCTGAAAAGGGCTGCAGGGGGGGGTGGGGTTCAGAGGTAGAATGCTCCTGGATTCAATCCTGAGTACAAAAAAAGAAAAAGAGAGAAAGAGAGAGAGAGAGAGCAGTTGTCCAATCCTTTGCTGGAAACCAAGTAGGCAAGGAGAGCTGTAACAGTGAAAAGTGATTGAGCACCAATTCTGTCCTAAGCATTTGACATGCATTCTCTCTCTTTTAAACACTTTTAATGAGATGTAATTTATACAGCATATAATTCGCCCATTAAAAGTCCTCATTTTACAGATGAGTAAACTGAGACTCGGGAAGGTTAACTATCCTGCCCCTTCAGGTAAATAACTGCACTCGGATCGAACACAGGTCTGGGATCAAACTCGAGTCTGCCAGAGTCCAAGGCCTCTGTTTAATCACCACTTGTTATTTGGCAAACATTGCCAGTGGAGGTACGCAGATCACACCAAATTCCAAAGACTCATGGAGCTCACTGGTGCTTCCCTTCTTTCAAAGAATTTAGCCATAAACAAATATATGTGATAGTTGTGGCTACAGTGGAAAAAACACAAGCTTTGGAGCGCAGCAGTCTTGACTTTTGAATCCCACATACCAACCATGTGATATGGGGCAGGTCATTGAACTTCTTTGAGCATCAGTTTCCTCTGCTATAAAAAGTATAGATAATTCCTCCCTTATAGGATTGTTGTGAGGATTAAATTAACTGATAATATGGAGTGCCTGACATATAGTGGGAAATTAAAATTTGGCAGCTTTCAGCTGTGTGTGGTGATGCACACCTGTAATACCATTACTTGGGAGGCTGAAACAAGAGGATTGTAGGTTCATGGCCAGCCTCAGCAACCTAGCAAGACCTTGTTTCAAAACAAAAATAAAAAGGGCTGGGGGTGTAACTTGGAGGTAGAACGCCCCTGGGTTCAATACCTAGGACTACGAGAAGAAGAAGAAAAAAAAAAAGTACCTGCCATTATTATTACTGTTTGCAGTGGTAGCAAAAGCAAGACATACACACACACACACACACACACACACACACACACACACACACACACACACACACATACACTTTCCTTTCCGCATAAAGAGGAGCCTGAGGGGATCAGTTTTGGACATGTGGTGGTGGGAAATTCAGGCAGAACTCTCCAGCAGTGGGCAGACAGAGATAAGAGACAGGAACTCAGGTGAGAGGTCAGGGCTAGAGATAGAGACTTAGGGGTTATCAGCATGGAGGTAAGGGTGGAAGCTGTGACAACTTTTCAGGTAGAACCAGGCAGAAAAATAAATAAATGAGGCTGGTGCCCAAGCCTTGCAATGTCCACGATTAAGTCCAGGATAAGAAATGAGAAGCAAGCCGGGTGTGGTGGCGCACGCTTGTAATCCCAGCATTCGGGAGGCTGAGACCAGAGGATCCGGGTTCGAGGCCAACCTCAGCTACCTAGTGAGACACCACTCCGCAACTTAGTGAGACTCGGTTTCAAAATAATGAATAAAAAATAGGGCTGGGGGTATAGCTCGGAGGTAGAATGCCCCTGAGTTCAATCCCCAGTACTGCAAAAAAAAAAAAAAAAAAAAAAGAAAGAAAGAAATAGAAGTCAGTATCTGGAGGCATTGCAGTTAGATCAGAATAGCTTTTAATTTTGAAAGCCAAAGGAGACAAGATATTTGAGAAAGGGGCAAGAGATAGGGGAGAAAATTGAAAAGGTTAGATTGTAAGGTTTGCAATACTGAGAACTGAAGTAGATGGTTCAGTTTGGTAGTCAGGAAGCCAATGGTGGCCTTAGTGCTGAGCATGCAGCCATCCATCCTTTGTTGGTTGGTTGGTTGGTTTTGAGAGTTCATTAACTATCTATAGTGTATCTACATCGTGATACAGAGTGCTAGGCCTCTGAGAAATACACAGGTAAAACATAACCCCTTGCTATGCTGAGCATGACATAGAACAAAAGGAAAGGTCCAACGTTGTGAGATACCTTTATGCACATGTTGGGCCTAGCAGGAGAAACTGGGGTTCCTGGGGACAACTGTGATGGAAGGATAGAGAAATAGCAAATCAGAATAAACTAATGTGAAAGACAGGCTGAATGAAGGGGAAGGCTTTGTCATGTTCCAAAGGGGATTAAAATTGACACACAGTAGGGGCTAGGGATGTAGCTCAGCAGTAGAGCATTTGCCTAACATGTACAAGGCCTCGAATTCAATCCCCAATATCACACACACAAAAAGTTGACACACGTTTCAAGTACATATATACTTGACATTAATATTAGTATTATTAGCAGTATTACTATCAGCAATATTATTAATGTTATTAGTATTGATAATTTATTTCTTTTCAAGGAATTTCAAGGATCCAGAATTTTTCTCTTAGAGTGTTGAGTAAAATGAATCCTTCAAGAAAATGCAGGTTGAGGATGTAGCTCAGTGATGGAGTGCTTGCCTAGTATGTGCAGGCTCTGGATTCAATCCCCAGTATAGGAAGGAAGGAAAGAAGGAAGTGTTGGGGTCTTAGCCCGGCCGGAAAGACCCCGCCTCTAGATGGCGCCTGGCAGAGTGCCAGAAGCGGCTGCAGGTGGTAACATTCTAGGGCTGCGCCACGCCAGAGCACAAGCACCAGCACACCTGGCTAGTGGCCGACCCAGGTGAGAGCTGTATGAGGTACCTCATGGCTCAAGTCCTGCGCGGCTGTAAGAGCCTCCACCTCTTGCCCGAGGTGTGGTTGCTGGGTGGTGTGGTTGCTGGGAGGCTGGTGGTTGCTGGAGAAAGGGGTTGTTGGGGGTCTGTTGGAAAGGTACTATTGCGAGGAACGGCTATGGAGAACGAGAGTGGGACGGTTGGAGAGACGGTTGCTGTCAGGGTTAAGAGAACGATTAATGTTACTATTACTGCTTGGGTAGCATCCTCGATCCCAGAGAGAGAGAGAGGTATAATAAAGAGAAGTTTGAGCCAGCAACGTTCAGTCGTCATCTTTATTGGGGCCTCACGGTTGAAGGTTCAGCCTGGGGTCCCGATAGAAAGGAAGGAGGAAAGAAGGAAGGAAGGAGGATAAAAGGAAGGAAGGAGGAAAGAAGGAAGGAAGGATAAGGAAGGAAGGAGGAAAGAAGGAAGGAAGGAAGGAAGGGAGGAAGGAAGGAAGGAAGGAAGGAAGGAAGGAAGGAAGGAAGGAAGGAAGGAAGAAGGAAGGAAGAAAAAGGAAGGAAGGAAGGGAGGGAGGGAGGAAGGGAGAAAGGAAGGGAGGAAGGGAGGAAAAAAGGAAGGAAGAAAAGAAAGAAAGAAAATGTGCTGTTTGTTCTATAGTTCCAATACTTTTGACCTGCTACAGAAACTGTAGTTTTCTCTCCTTCCTCATTCCCTACCCTCCTGCCAAGGTACCCCTAGTTAGAGAAGCAAGTTAGGGAATGAGGACCAAGATCCCTTGGTTTCATATCTGTGGCCATACTTCCTCCTTACCATTGAAATGAATAAAAAAATAATTTAGAAAAACCAATTTAGAAGTCCTGGCTAGACATCACAGAAATGGCAATACTAAAGTTAAGAAATAAAACCAGAAACCCAAAACTTAGAGGGAAAAAATTATGACACATTTAATATTAAAGAGTAAAAACAAGTTAACACTGAGAAAGTTAAATGAAAAATTTAATAGCAAACTTCAAGCTATTAAATGTCTAATAAGAATTGAACACACATTTTTTATACTTTTATTGATGCATTATTATCTCATGTCATAATGTAAACACACATTTTAATACAGGGAGAAATTGAGAAGTGTTGCTCATTTCTAACATGGTCCTCCAGATTTAATAAAGTATCTCCATCCGGGTCACCCAGGTGAGGGCAGAGCCAAGGAAATACAACAAAGCTGCCTTTCTGGCTTCCATCTAGCTGGAGCACCAAGCAAGCCCCTGCCCCATGGGTAGAGGGAGCTGCAATTATATTTATTTCATGTGTAACAGTTCAGAAATAAACCCAGACTAAGATGGTAGTTATGCGCCATGAAATCCTCAGGGTCTCGGGGTTTTTTTCAGTCTTCTACTTGCCATTCCAAAGACCTTATTCATAGGCCTCATCATCTGGGCCCATGATTGAACTCCAGTCAGCTCTCTACAGGAGGAAGGAAATAAGAAACAGCAAGGGACACATTATTTTGTAAGGAAGGTCTCTGAATTGTCACACGTAGCACAACCACCCACATCCCATTGACTGAACTAAGCAACATTTAGCTGCAAGGGATGCTGGGAAATGTAGTTTAATTAAATGATCATGCAAATAGCTCAAATATTGTCATGGCAGAAAGTGAGAATATGAATATTGGAGATCAACTACAGTCTTTGCTCAGGAAGATGCAACATCAGCACTCTTCTTCCCCACCACCACCCCTACCCCCCGCCTTAGGAAGGCACATTTATTTCAGGTGAAAGCTAATATTAAAAGTCTTTGATCATCCTGCTCTAGGGTATTTTTCAAAAGGGATTAAAGTAAGAATACTATAGCAATACATATATACCCATGTTTATAGCAGCACGATTCACAATAGTCAAATTATGGAACCAACCCAGGTGTCCGCCAACAGATGAATGGATAATGAAAATGTGGTGTATACACACAATGGGATTCTATCTGGCCATAAAGAAGAACAAAATGATGTCATTTGCAGGGAAATGGTTGGAACCAGAGAACATTATGCTAAGTGAGATCAGCCAACCTGATCTCACTTCAGTCTCAGAAAATCAAGGGTTATATGATTCCTCTCATATATGGAAGCTGGAGAAAAAAATAGAAAACATAAAGGACTTTGGATAAATGTGGAGAGAGACCAGTAGAATAGCCGAGGGGGATTGAGAGAGGGATCTAGGGGAGGGGAAAAGGAGGATTGAGGAAGGAAACAGTTCAAATAATGCTTTGGCAATATATAAAGGTATTACTGCCGGTTCTGCCAGCATGTGCAGGGAGGGGGGAAGAGGAGGTAGCAGGGTGAAATGCGGAGGGAAGTCCACCAAGAGCTGTGTGCATGTGTGCTTGTGTCACATCGAATCTTGCTATGATGCATAATTGCAAAGCAATCATAAAAGTATTAAAAGCAACATAATCAAATACTGGCATAAATATGAATGTTTTCACACATTGTAAGAGGAGTCATGATTTGAACAGAGATGCCAACATCTCACTCTGTTCTAATGAATCAGGATATTGTGAAAACCAAAGTCATTATCCAGGGTTGCCTCTTTAAGTAAGGGAAGCCAGGAAGCCACCTATGTTCTGGTTTGGCTCCTGATTCCTACTTAGTTCCCTGAATATCCTGACCTCTCAATAATTTGTCCACCTGGATAAGGAGACTTTGCCCCTATTTTCTTCATTTTTCTCTTTGGAATAGGCCTATTAGATCCAAAGAAATTCACAGAGTAATTTAAAGGAATGCACAGTTCCTCTGTTATGTTTCCACAACTATGTTAGGCACTAAAGTACTATAAAAAGGCCTTTGGAGTCTATGAAGAAAATATATATTTGTGGGGTCTCAGTTTACCTCTTATAATAAGATGATTTAATTAGATTTTTTGGTTCTAAAACTATGGTCTATATAAGAATCACAAAAAGTAGCTAGTTGAAAAATACAGATTCCAGAGAGATGAATAAATTTTAATGTAATACTATGAAAACTTCAATGATAAAGGTTCAGAGTCCACACTGTAGTTACCCTTTAAGCAACTATAACTTACTCAGTTTTTGTAAAATACCATCAAATATTCACAATTCCCTGAAAATGCTATTAAAACAACCCTCCTTTTTTTTTTCCAGGTATATATCTGTATGAAGCCAGATTTCAACCAAAACAGCATGTCACAACAGATTCAATGCAGAAGCAGACCAGAGGGTCCAGCTGTTCTCTATGAAGCCAGATATTAAAGATATTTGAAAAAATATAAAATGATACTACTGTTCTCACTACATTTTTGTGGTTTTGGAAAACATAATCATTTTTTAAGATATGCTATGTATATAAACATGTAATGCTTTTCTTACTGCTATTTTAAAACAGATTAATAAATAATATTTTTTAAAAATTTAGATACAGAGTCTAAGTCCCTCAACTTCCCAGCACAATCACCTCACTAATAAGGGCTTCAGTTCAGCAGGAATAAGCTGAGGCCTGAAGGTGCTGTTTTGTTTTGTTTTTGTTTGCTTTTAATCATTTGCCCAGGTGATTACCAGGCAGGTTGTCCTCAGACAGGTGTTCTTGAAGGTCCTTACCATCCCTAGGTGGTAAGAAAAAGAATGAAGAGAAATACATTATTTTAGGGTCAGCAGAATGATTTCAAATAATATTTTAGTTTCCTCTGAGTAGATTTCAGGGTCAGTCATGTGGCCTCAGCAAGGACAGTTTTTTTTTTTTTTTTTCCAAGTTAAAGTCCTAAAGTGTCCTGGCTTCCCCACCTGTCCTTAAAACTGCCTTTCTGTCCAGCATATTTAGCTGTGTTTGAATTCAATGTTTCCTTTGGTGAAGCTTTTCCCCATTATAGCAATTTATCAAAGGATTTATAACCTTCAAGGTATAAGGTCCTGAAACAGGACCCGAAGGATGATCCAACCGTAGATGCATTAAGAGCACTTCAGGTACATTAATGTCCCCAGCCCCGGGATTTATTGCAGCAAAGTAAAGCCTCTTTTCAGAAAGCACACTCTTAGTTCCATTTGTCCAGCATCCTTTTCCAGAAAGAGATTAGAGGTAAAATGATTTGAGATAGAATCAAAGAATTCCATCTTTTTAATTTGTGTGTTAAACACAGGAACAACTAATACAAATATTTGGCTATGTGGTCAAGCATTGGCTCGAAGGCCACCAGAGGAAATTTATAGGGAACTCTAAATGCCCTACACAATAACCGTCTCGGGTTATGACTTCTTGAATTGCTCTTCATTGCCAATAGCACTACATTTGGACATAAATAAAATTTGCTGAATTAGGGCACTGTTCTGGTAGAATGTTTAATCTTTACTTTAAATGAGTTGTGGTCATTGGAGCCTTCTTGTTTAGTGGAAGAAGGCACCTTTACACAAGGTTGGCTCTTTTTACACAGCCTAATGACTCACTAATTAAAAACGCGTTGGGGGTAAATGCCAGGCTCCTCTGGTCAATGTGGGGAGAGAAGGAAGCAAGAATCTACTTTTTAGGTGTTTTAGGGTTAGTATAATTCTACATGGCCTAATTCATTCTTAAGTATATTCTATACATGGCTTTATTGAATGCTGTGGTAGAGGAGTTGCCGATTATGAACTCAAATATGCTCTGCTTTGCATGAAAACTAGTCTCACAGATGAGATTCAGTATTTTATCCCATGATGTTTTATGCCGTGGGCTCTGGACCATCTGTCTCTAATGTGCCAGATTTGTTCTTTGCCTGAAAAGAAAGGCAGCTGTGCAGTGGGGTGAGATGAGACAAAGGAGCCCTCCATTACAGGACAGGTCACAGGCAACCAGGAGCAGGGGAGAGAAGGGGGAAAAAAAACCCTAGGGCAGAGTATGGGGGAAGGAGTATAAATTCTATTTCAAAACATATTTAAATAGACTTTTATATTTTCTGTAAGTTTTTACTGGGACTATTTATTTATTTATTTGTTGGTACTTGAGATTGAACCCAGGAACATTCTACCTCTGAGTTACACTCCCAACACTCTGCCCCCTTTTTCTAAACAGGGTCTTGCTAAGTTGCTGAAGAGTTCATTAACTTGCTGGTCTCAAACCTACAATCCTCCTGTCTCAGCCTCCCAAGTATTGGGATTACAGGTGTGTGCCACCACGCCCAGCTCTACTAGGGCTATCTTTAATCACTGTGTTGGGTAGACCCGAAATGGCTCTCTTTTACAACACACTCCTCTCGCACCACTGCAAAGATTACTACCACCCCATGCACAGGAATAGTATCTGTGGTACTTTCAGAATTAGTACCTGAAGACATAATTTCCCTTTATAATACCCGCTCTAGAAGATCACTCCTGACAACATGAACTCTGGTTCATCTTTGCATACTCAGGGCGTAGTCTAGTATGTGGATATGGTAGGTATTCATTAGATGTTTGTTGAATGCACAGATAGATGGAAGGAGAAAATAGAGAACCATAAATTCAAGTTTTTTAAAAGCACATACCTTATTTATGAAGGTTAGAGGACTGTTGACTATGGTATTAATGGCTGCTATGGTTTTAACATGGGTAGTATCACCCAAAGTTCCATGTATTAAAGGTTTGGTCCCCAGAGCAGTGCTATTTGGAGGTGCTATGGGCCTTTAGGAAGTGGGACTTAGGGAGTTTCTTAGGTCATTGGATGTGTGCCCCCAAAGAAGATTGTGGGACCCCAGCTGGTCCTCTTCCTCTTTGCTTCCTGGCTCATGATATAAGTGGTGTGTTCCACCACATGTTCCTGCCATGATATGCTGCCCGTCCAGAGGCCCAAAGCAATGATCTGAATGATGTTGGACTAGAACCTCCAGAATCATGAGTAAAATTAAACCTTTCTCTCAAAAATGGAATTATCTCAAGTATTTTATTATAGTAATTCAAAGCTAACTAATACAATGACTATGAATTAATCAGGTTACTTTCACATGAGAATTAAAATGATGAGTATTTGTGGAGCATGGGGCATTAGCAGGGAAGAGATAAGCAGGCAGGCCTGGATCAGGACATCAGGGGGCAGCCAGGAAGCAACGTGAAGGTTCTAAGCACTAGGAGGATGAAGCAAAGGTGTGAGGAATCCCAGGTAATTTTCCACACTGGATCACATCATTGTTCTGAGTGGAGGCTCGCTCTCTCCTGACTTTTAAGAAAACTTTTATTTTTATTTATCCCCCACCATAGTTTCAAGCACCCGAAAAGCTGACATGTCCTCTAGCAAAGAAATTCTTGCAATGAGTTATTTTTAACATTTCAGGGGGAAATACTGCAGCTCAGGGTGTTCTCAGGGGAAGTCTGAGAGGATTAGAGTGGGCCTTGGCCACACAATTATTTAATTGCCCAGTCTGTGATAGATTGCCATCCTCCTTCTGAAAATGGTGCAATTTTCCTCAAAATGAGGTTCTTGCCAGGTGTTATCGCACACATCTGTAATCCCAGCAACTCTGGAGGCTGAGGAAGGAGGACCGCAAGTTTTTCAGTCTAGGCAACTTTGCAAGACCCTGTCTCCAAATAAAATGGGCTGGGGATGTAGCTAAGTGATAGAGCATTTGTCTAACATATGTGAAGTCCTGGGTTCAATCCCAAGTAGCGCAAGAAGAGAAGGAAGGGAGGAAGTGAGTTTAAATTACACATGTGAGCCGGGCATAATGGTGTATATTTGTAATCCCAGTACTTGGAAGGCTAAGACAGGAGGATTGCAGATTTGCAGCCAGCCTCAGCAACTTAGTGAGGCCCTCTGAAACTTAGTGAGACTCTGTTTCAAAATAAAAAAGAATAAAATCAGGCCAGGGATGTAGCTCAGAGGTAGAATGCCCCTGGGTTCCATACCCAGTATTACACACACAAAATAATAATAATAATAATAATAATAATAATAATAACACATGTGTAGCTGGGGGGTATAGCTCAGTAGTACAGCACATGCTTAGCATGTGCAAGGCCTTGGGTTCAATCCTGAACACCTCAAAAATAAATAAATAAATAAATAAATAAATACACATATAATGGCTCACATTACATTTCTACTGGAAAGCGCCGGTCTAGGTGATAAAAATTTTAAACATAACTGATTCTCTGAATAACCACATAAATTATTGAACTTACAGGGTAAACAATTTTTTTTTTCCTTCTAAGAATGTGTCCTTCAACAACTTTGGATCCATTTTGACTCGTTTACATGAAGAAATGTACCAAGCTTCAGTTTCCCCATCTGTAATGTGACCCATCTCATAGGGTTTGGGGCGGATGAGAAGGAATGATCTAATCAAGGTCCTTGGTCTGGGATTGTCTACATGTGGCTTTCTCTTTGGCCTGGAACTCTGAGGCAAATTATCCTTTCATCCTTCCTTGCCTTTCAATAACTCTAGGAAAGCCCAATAAATGTTTGTGCCCTCCTCTTTCCTCAATTCAGTACAAAAAAGACACTCATTCAACTATTGCTTGCTCCATATGGATTTTTAAAAATGATTTTGTTTTCGGGTTAACTTTTTCTGGGTCCTCCTCCTCCTCCTTTTTCTCCTCCTCCTCCTTCTCCTCCTCCTCCTCCTCCTCCTCCTCCTCCTCTTTCTCCTCTTCCTCCTCCTTCTCTTGACTTGCTCAGGCTTTTTCATCATATTCTTTTAAAATTAACACCTCATTCTAAAGCACTTCATTTTCTGAGAAGCCTCCCCCAAGTATCCGTCTCCACCCCTCTGCCCTCCTGTTGTGTTCTCTGCAAATACAAACTTCCTAGAAAACCATTTCATATAGCCTTAGTGATTTGGACATAGCTGTTTGTTTGAAGAAACCATTTCCTTCTATGTTCTAATTTCATTTTCAAGTTCTGTACCCTTGGTTATTTGGTTCTCTATTATAGATCACTTTTTCCAGAAAGAAAGTAAAAATGACTTTAGCATGTGTTGTAGCATTAACATATTCTCTCCAGTCCTTTATTTTAAAAGCAATGGAGCCGGGCGTGGTGGCACAGGCTTGTAATCCCAGTACTTGGGAGGCTGAGCCTGGAGGATCCGGGTTTGCGGCCAGCCTCAGCTACTTAGTGATTGATGCCGTCTGCAACTTAGTGAGACCCTGTTTCAAAATAAAGACTAAAAATAGGGCTGAGGATGTAGCTCAGAGGTAGAATGCTCCTGGGTTCAGTCAGTACCGCAAAAATAAAAAATTAATAATAAAATAAAAGCAATGGTACTTAAACTGTTTTTTAAGATCTGTCAGCTGGGCATGGTAGTGCATGCCTATAATCCCAGTACTTGGGAGACTGAAACAGGAAGATTACAGGTTTGAAACCAGCCTCAGCAATTTAGGGAGGTCCTCAGCAACTTAGAGAGACCCTGTTTCAAAATAAAACAATAAAATAGAGCTGGGGATGTAGCTCAGAGGTAAAATGCCCCTGAGTTCAATACCCCGTAAAACACACACACATAAATAAATAATAAGTAAAATATCAATTTCTTGCAGACAAATTATTCTTGAATATTCTTAAAAATAACTAAGCCAAAAACTTTTTTCTTTAAAAAGATGTTTCTCCCTAGCTTAGTTAATATTCTTAATAGATAAAAGAGATAACCGTAGCTAACATTTGTTGAGTGCTTATTACAAGCCAAGCACTGTACCATGCACTTGACATTTCCTATTTTTAACAATGACTCCAGAGCCCTGCTTAAGGGGAAATTGTTGAGTAAAATTAGTAGTTCACTACCTTGTCTTCTATTTGCCCCCCCCCCTTATTTTTCTTTCTTTTGTGTACCCAGGAAAACCTCAGATCCCAGATTTCCTAATTCTGGTTTTGAATATTCACACCCTGAAGTCACTAATCTTTCTTGTTAGCACCTTATAATTTGGCCCCTGATTAATTCAATCAGTGATTAGCACTGCTACAATAAGTGTTAATCTTGCTTTTAAAATACCTCAAAGTTCTGCCCTCTCCCTAGCGTTTTCCCCAATCACCATCCACCCGAGAGGATATCTCTATTGTGAGCCATATCTACAAGGCATTTCCCTTGCACACAACCAGCTCAGGAAAGGCCTGCTTCAAAGTCCTGTTGCACAATTAGAGCGTGGAATTATAAGCCCACGTTTGCCCCACCACATGCAGTAGACTCCAACTGTGTACAGTCAGTCACTCTGTTAAAAGAGACCAGTGAGCCGGGCGTGGTGGTGCATGCTTGTAATCCCAGCATTTGGGAGGATCTGGGTTCGCAGCCAGCCTCAGCTACTTAGTGAGGCACTCTGCAACTTAGTGAGACTCTGTTTCAAAATAAAGAATAAAAAATAGGGCTGGGGGTATAGCTCGGAGGTAGAATGCCCCTGAGTTCAATCCCCAGTACCACAAAAAAAAAAAAAAAAGAAAACAGGCCAGTGACTTCAACACTGGGAGAACAGAAGTAAACCTCCAGAGGGCACCCTCAGCAGGGGGGTCTGGGAGGCAGGACTCCAGGCATTGCTAGGTGCTGTGCTGAGTTTCCAGCACATTTATTTATTATTTATGCTCATTTACCCAACCGTGAGAACTGAGGCCTTCTTAGAAGCAGCTCCTACAACCTCAAATGCTTCAACCAGCAGGTGTGAGGGCTGCCAGCTCCCCAGGGATGGTTTTCCCCTTGACAATGGGTGTAAATGAACTAACAAATAAGTCTGGGGATGGACCCAGACTGACCTTTCTATTTCACAAGTGAGGATGTGGGTTTGCCTTACACACTGTCTAGGGTCACACTCCTGAAGTGGCATGCCCTTAGGAGGCACCCCACTCGAAGAAAGACAAACACACAAACACGGGGAGCTAATTTCCCTTCGCATTTGAAAGCGAACAGCTTTGATCTTTGTTTCATGGCAGGTGGTCAGCTTGCAATGGACCATTGTAGTTTCAACACTTTTTTTTTAAGTTTCAGATAAAAGCAAATTTCCCCATTCCTTCCCACCCCCAGCACTCTTGCACACCTGGGGGTGGGGGTTCTCTCAGCATAGAAATCTTTAAATCTTGTGATTTCTAAGACATCATTCCAACTAATTTGAATATTTTCCTTGATAGCACAGCAATGATGTTAGTCTTTCCCTTAGGGTGTGTTTTTCTTTTTTTTTTTTTTAATTAATTAGCTCATTCTTCCCATTCACCAACTCTTTGACATTGGTACAGAAAACATCCTCATCCTATTTTACAGGCCAGAAAGTAGAGGCCCCCAAAGAAATCCAGTGTGTGGCCACACAGTCATGGAACCAACATCCATGGCCAAGAGCTTAAGCACCAGGTTCTTCGTAACCATTGGGCTTCTTCTCAATCAGAACTTGGTGTGAGCTCATTCTTAGCAGCAGAACAAATGCAACATAGACAATCAACAGGTTCACAACTGTACTGGAGTGTGTATTTGTCCATAGTCAACCCAATGGAGTATTGGGGAACCCCAGAACCAGACCTGATGGAAGCAGAGAGTTGTGCAAAGGCCCATGGAACTGGGAGGAGAGAAGTGAGAATTACAAAGGAAGGAGGAGTCCAGGGCGCCCACCTGTGAGGTGTGCTTTCCTTCTACTTTGCCCTCACACTCGATTAGACCATACATCGGTCCAGAAAGAATGGTTTCCAAGCTTTGAAAGAAGATGGGGGGGGAGGGGTGCTTATTAAAACACAGATCCTAAGCCCATCCATTCCTACAAACCAAAAGCCCAAAAAGTGAGACACTGGAATGCGCATGTATGCAAGTTTCCCAGGGATTCTGACCACGTTGGAGAAACAAAAACCAGATGGCAGGGACAGGTCTACAGGTGTGTGTGGCTTTCTACAGCAAAGACAGCTCCACTGGCACCTGCTTTTAGTTAACAAGAGTGGAGGGCCAAGAGAAACCTTTCTCACCAGCTGAAACAAGAATGTATATATATTAAAAGAAGTGTGAAGCTAGGCATGGTGGTGCATACCTGTAATCCCAGTACGTGGGAGGCTGAGACAGGAGGATTGCAGGTTCAAGGACAGCCTCTGCAGCATAGCAAGACTTTTAGCAACCTAGTGAAATCCTGTTTCCAAATGAAAAATAAAAAGGGATAAGGATGTAGCTTGGAGGTAGAATGTCCCTGAGTTCAATCCCCAGTAAAGGAGAGAGACACAAAGAGAGGGGTAAGGGAGAGGAGAGGAGAGAAGAGAAGAGGACAG
Organism: Graphiurus murinus; assembly: GCA_004027655.1. Classification (NCBI taxonomy): domain Eukaryota; kingdom Metazoa; phylum Chordata; class Mammalia; order Rodentia; family Gliridae; genus Graphiurus; species Graphiurus murinus. Next base: position 67,473 of record PVLC010002012.1, read on the forward strand.
GAGAGGAAAGAAGAGGAAATCAAGAGAAGCAATGTCCCCACTCATCCAAAGACGGCGCAGTGAGGTCAGAGGGAGGATGTGCTACCTGGGTGTCCATCAACGCCAGGAGGCACCTGCCAGGGGGTCCTCTCTGAGCCCAGGAGAGGGAGCAGACAAGCGAGAGTAACAGCAAGAAAGAGGCTTTTTATATATTCTATACCTCAACTTTCATTCCAAAGGCCACAGCCACACAGATTCACAGAACATACCGCAGCAACGAGAACCTTCACACTTTAGGAATGAATTGGAAAACTTAAAAGATCTATGTTCACATTTGTTGCAATCGGTTAGGCGCTGGAGGAAGATGTTTGTCAAAGCCATGTGGGAACATTGGGAATTATTTTGGAGAAGTAACAGAAAGACAGGGCTGCAGCTGATACCTTACTGTGCCCCCCAAATTCATGCATTGAAGCCCTTACACCTAACATAACTGTATTTGGTGATGGGGATGGTAGAGAGGTTAAGGTGAAATCAGATGGTGAAGGTGGAGCCCTGATTTGGATAGTATTGACGTCACTTTGAGAAGACGAAGGGACATTGGAGGGCTGTCTCTCCTGGTCCTGGCACAGAGGAAAGGCCACGTGAGGATACAAGAAAGCAGCTGTGTACAGGGCAGGAAAAGCGGCCTCACCAGAAACCAACCCTGTCAGGACCTTGACCTTTGACCTTTGACCTCCAGAGCTGTGAGAAAATACATTTCTCCCGGTGCCCAGGCTGTGCTATTCCTTATGGCAACCCTGGTAGACTAATGTACCATAGTCTCAGGTCCTTCATCTATAAAATGAGGAAATAACATTGTCTTTGCCATAGGCCTATGGAGAGAATTAAATGAGATAATGTATATAGTAATGTATGTGGTATATCTAGCGAGTTAAGTAGCATACAACAAGTGCTGGTCAATACAGCCCATGTCATAGGATTATGAATTGTTCTAAATGGTGTGATCAAAGCAAAATTCTTGGCATTCTACCTGCACCTGGTAGTGCTTAACAAGTTGTAATATCAACACTATTATGAACTCTTAAATAACATTAGATAAATAAATGGCAGAATTATTATATAATATGTACCCTTCTAAAATGCTTTCAAATTCAAACTAAAGATGTTAAAAGACCTGCATGGGTATAAAAGAGAAAGAAAGAAAGAAAAGAAAGAAAGATCCATAAATTTAACTTTGTTTCCCAAGAAAATACTAAGAAAAAATTAATACACTGCAGTTTCAAATCCCATGAAAGAACAGCGTACAATGATACCCATCTTATTAAGAAAACCTCTGGTCAGCTACGAAGAGATTACACAGGGCAGCAGCCACGGAATAGAACCCACCTGGCTAATTATAGTGAGACCGTTTGTCCCACATCCTTGGGTTTTCTAAAAGGTCAGGAAACAGGAGTTCAGTGACATTGTTCTTGGCTGGAACGGCAACAATTCTCATTAAATCAAGGAACTGAGGAGAACTTTGAGAGGTCAGTCCTGAGTTCAGCGGTACTTAAAGGGTCCACTGGGGAAGAATCAGGAAGACAGGGGGGCACTGCCAAGGCTGTGGAGAGGGCAGGGGCAGAGGTCAAAGGAAAGAAGTCGCACTAACAAGCAACCCACCTTGACAAGTCCTATCCTTTCTCTGTCCCTCAGAAATTCTTTTGGGAGTTTCCTTCCTCCACCAGATGGAGAAATATTCATCTGGACTTTTTCTTTTTTCTTTCTTTCTTGGTGCGTGTGTGTGTGTGTATGTGTGTGTGTGTGTGTGACTGAGGATTTAACCCAGGGGCATATTACCTCTGAGCTATAGCCCCCAGCCCTTTCTTTTATTTATTTTTTTTTAATTTGGAAACAGGGTCTCTTTAAGTTGCTGAGAGTCTCACTACATTGTTGAGGCTGGTCTAGAGTCTGAGATCCTCCTGTTCTCAGCCTCCCAAGTACTGGGATTACAGGTGTGTGCCACCACGCCTGGTCATCTGCAATGTTTCAATCTTGAAGTAAGAGCCAAATGAAGCAGAAACAAAGACCAGATATATACTTCTCTCCTGGCTTTCCCACAAATCCATTGGTTCACTCTTTCCTTCGTTGACGGAAGGATGGGGTGCCTGGCACATGCTGGGTGCTGAGGACGCAGCAGTGAGTAAGAGTCCTTGCTTACATGGAGGGAGAGACGGACCCTAGGACAGATATGTAACAAAACGTCAGGAAAACAAAGGTCCAGGTACCAGTTTAGGTCAGTTGGCGAAGGAGGGAGTCTCTGAGGATACGGAGCTTAAGCAGAGACCTGACTGAGGGGAGAGAACACATCACACCCTGTTCAATCATAAGAAAATTACAGGCAGAGGGACCAGCAAAATCCAGGGCCCAGAGGAGGCAAGAAGCTGAGCCCACTGAGGAAACAGCAAGGAGGTGGATATGACTAGGACAGGAGAGAACTATCTGGGGTCAAACTATGCAGACTTTTTTTGTTTTGTTTTTTTGTTTTGTTTTTGTTTTTGGTACTAAGGATTGAACCCAGAAGAGGCACTCTACCTCCAAGCTACACCCCAGCTCAATTTTTTATTTCTTATTTGGAAATAAGTTCTAAGTTGATGAGGGCCTGGCTAAGTTGCTGGCCTTGAACCTGTGATCCTCCTGTCTCAGCCTCCCCAAGTACTGGGATTACAAGCATGCATCATCACACCAGGCTCTTTGAGAGCTGTTTAAGGAGAATCTTCTTCTTTGTGTACTGGGAAGTCACTGGGAAACAAGTAAAGAGGCCATTGCAAGAATTCCAAGAAAAGATGGAAGCCCAGACCAGTGTGGGAAAGGGAGAGTAGAAAGGAACAGAGGACTTGAAATATGACTATGATGCCTGCTACATGGCCAATAGGTGTTTATTTCAGAATAGGCCACGTGGAGAAAGGGCACGTGCCTGTAATCCTAATAATTAGGACACCGAGACAGGAGGTTTGCAGGTTCGAGGCCAGAACATGGTACAATCCCCAGTACCACAGGGCGGTGGGGAGTCTTCTAACAATGCTGTGAGGTTGACAAGATAATCCTGATGGGGAAGCTGAAGCAAATTCAAAGAGGTTAAATCACTTCACAAAAGTCAAACGGTGAGGTAGAAAGTCAAACCCATTTGTCTCATGCCAGAACTCACTGTCCTCTTCCGCTTGTCATTGCCCTCCCTTCCGCCACATTTGGGTACTACATTTTAACTTTTTCACTGCAATAATATTTGAGGATGGCTGAGTGCAGTTGGTGCACACCTACAATCCCAGTACTTGGGAGGCTGAGACAGGAGAATTGTAAATTCAAGGTCAGCTTCAGCAATTTAGTGAGACCTTGTTTTGAAATAAAAGACAAAATAGGAATAGGGGTGTAGCTCAGAGATAGAATGCCCCTGGGTTCAATCCCAAGTACCAAAATAAAACAAAAATATTTGAGTTACAATACCACAAAAAACATTTCATCGAATCTTTACTGATAATATTACTGAATGTGTGTGTGTGTGTGTGTGTGTGTGTGTGTGTGTGTGTGTGTTTTGCTGGGGATTGAATTAAGGGGCATTCTACCTCTAAGCTATACCCCCAGCCCTACTTTTATCTTTTATTTTAATTACTTAATTTTTTGCGGTACTGGGGATTGAACCCAGGGACACTCTAACCTCCAAGCTATACCCCCAGTCCTATTTTTTATTCCTTATTTTGAAACAGGGTCTTGCCAAGTTGTGGAGGGCCTCACCATGTAGCTAAGGCTGGCTGTAAACCTGCGATCCTCCTGTCTCAGTCTCCCAAGTACTGGGATTGCAAGTGCGCCTCACCACACCTGGCTCTATTTTTCCTTCCTTTCTATTTCCCTAAGTATGTTGAAATCTGCTCATTTCCTGAGGTTCACATGAGGAAATTATTAAATAAATGTATTATTAAATAAAGGGAAGGATGCCACCTGACTACACTCTCCGTAAGAGAAGTGGTTACACACAGAAAGTGACACATATGACTGTCGAGTCTGGCTTGAGTCAAATGCACATCAGTGAGATTTGGCCAGTCTGAATTGCCACATCTCTTTAAGACAGAAGAGTAAGCCAGGCACAGTGGCACAAACCACCTACCACTAGTAATCCCAGTACTAGGGAGGCAGAGACAGGAGGATTGCAGGTTCAATCACAGCCTCAGAAATATAGTGAGACTCTCAGAAAGCTAGCAAGACTCTGTTTAAAAAAAGAAAAGGGCTAAGGATGTAGCTCAGAGGTAGAATGCCCCTAGGTTTAATCTGCAGTACCAAAAAAAGTAAATAAAAGGCAGACTAGTTATAATGCTCAGACATTGTACTAAGCACTTTACATATATGATCTTCAGACAAGTATTATTATCCCTGTTTTACAAATGAGGAAATTGAATTTTAGGAAAGATATTTTTTCCAAGATCAATCACTCAGATAGGGCCAGGGTTCAAACTCAGTCTGTCTGACTTCTAGATAAACGCTCTAAAGCACTTTGCCACATTGCCTTATCTGAAAGCCAAAGCCCATGGAGTAATCTTTTTTTTTTTTTTTTTTGTGGTAGTGAAGATTAAACCCAGGGGCATTCTACCTCCGAGCTACACCCCCAGCCCTATTTTTTATTATTTATTTTGAAACAGGGTCTCACTAAGTCACAGAGGGCCTCACTAAGTAGCTGAGGCTGGCTGCGGACCCAGATCCTCCTGTCTCAGCCTCCCAAGTACTAGGATTACAAGCATGTGCCACCACGCCCGGCTCCCATGGAGTAATCTTAATACAAGTATCAGAGATGGCCAAGGCCCAAAGCTTAGTTTATCATTCCTAGGTATCCAACACCTTTGGAATCAAAAAGGAGACAGATCTTCCCCATTGACCAGCTATTCCTTATTTTATTTGTGGTACCAGTGTTTGAACCCAGAGGAATTCTACCCCCAAGCTACTCTCCCAGCTCTATTTTAATTTTTTTATTTTGAAACAGGGTCTCACTAGGTTGTTGAAGATTTCATTGCTGCTGAGGCTGGTCTTGAACCTGCAATCCTCCTGTCTCACCCTCCCAAGTTCTGGGATTACAGGTGTGTACCACCATACTCAGCTATTCCTTATTTTAAACATCACCCCTATAAATAGCTTTTATTCATATTATTTCATAAGAAGTCATTGGATATCAATAATATTCTATTTGAAAGCACAGTAGTTAGATTTTTTTTTCTTTAAGTAATGAGGACTAAACCCAGGGGCATTCTCCCTCTGAGTTACACCTTTAGCCCCTTTTATTTTTTATTTTGAAACAAGGTATTGCTAAGTTACTGAGGGTCTCACTAAATTGCTGTCCTCAAACCTGAGATTCACCTTTCTCAGCCTCCCAAGTACTGAGAATCACAGATATATGCCACTATTCCCAGTGCTAGATACATTTTAATATTTTTTAAAAGTTTTTATAATGGAAAACTTCAAACTTATCCAAATGGAGAGCGAAAAGCGCATCTACCCCTCAGTTAGTGAATATGATCCATTCCTGGAAAATGCTTCCTCTAAATGAACAAAGAAAACAAGTCTAGAGCCGCTGTAATGAAGTACCACAGGCTGGGTGACTTGAACAACAGAAGTTCATTCTCTCAGTCCTGGAGCCTGGACGTCCAAGGTCAAGGAGCCAGCAGAGTTGGTCGGTTGGTTTCTCCTGAGGCTTCTCTCGTGACTTATAGGTGGCCACCTTCTCGCTGTATCTGCACATGACTTTCCCTCTGTACACATTTCTGTCCAGATTTCTTCTTTGAAAGACATCAGTCATATTAGTCTTAATGACCCCCATTTTAATTTAATTACCTCTTTAAAAGACCCTATCTCCAAATGCAGCCATATTCTGAGATACTGCAAGTTAGGATTTTAACATGGGAGTTTGGGGGGAGAAACTTAATCCAGCCTGTAACAATACATGATTAACAATTGGAAAGTAAATACGCACCACATATGCACAAAATATTATATAATGAAAGTTCATTGTACTCATCCAAAAAGGAAGAACAGTCCTGATAGGAGCCATGAGGGTAGGGAGGGAGGGAGCGTTCTTCATGAAATGCAGTCTTCTTTATGCACCATTTTCTAAACTAATTTGTCAAACTTTGGGGTCATCAGATACACAAATTGCCCTTATAAATAAAGTTATGACATAAAAACACCTTAGGACTAGTACTTGGGAGGCTGAGACTGGAGGATCCCAGTTCGCAGCCAGCCTCAGCTACTTAGTAAGGCTCTCCACAACTTAGTGAGACCCTGTTTCAAAATAAAGAGTCAAAAATAGGGCTGCGGGTATAGCTCAGAGGTAAAATGCCCCAAGGTTCAATCCTTAGTACTGAAAAAAAAACACCTTTGGAGCAAAAAAGTAAAGCAAGGGAAGGAAAAAAAGAGAAAGAAGATAATGTAGAAAGAACATATTCAAGAAACAGATTCAAATCCGCCAATGGAAGCCAGGTGTGGTGGAGCATACCTGTGATCCCAGTACTTGGGAGGCTGACACAAGAAGATCATGGGTTTAAAACTAGCCACAGCAACTTAGTGAGGCCCTCAGCAACTTAGTGAGAAGCTGTTTCAAAGTAAAAAATAAAATAGGATTAAGGGTGTAGCTTGGAGGTAGAATGCTCCTGGGTTTAATTCTCAGTGCACACTCCCCCCCCCCAAAAAAAAAGAAAAGGAAAAAGCCACCAATGACATTACCTCTTCACCTCTTCCTTGACTTATGCATGCAAAGCAAAATGGTTTGGGTTCATTCAAACACAGTAAGCAATTCAAATACGTTCTACATGACATTCTCTAACTAGAAAGCATTGTCGAGTATATTGATGAGTATGCCTACGCCTGAAACTATAATGTTAAGATAGCATTTATTGTGGTATATTTATTTAGACTGCATTGGGGTGAAAAGTCATCATACCAAAAGAAAGAGAATTATTACCCCAAAAGTAGTATGACTTTCCAAGGACTCACTGTGGCGCAACGTCATCAATTGAGCAATTGCCATTAAATCTGTACAATGAGCCCCCATTTCTCAGTTCACCCAGCTTTAAAATTATCAATCCGTAACCAATATTCCCCCAGTTTCTTTCTCCACCCAGAGTATTTGAATCAAGTTGAGATATTTCACCTGTAAGTCAGAATTTTTTAGAAAAGACAAATGGCTAAACTTTAATAGATTACATGCAATTCCACAGGTATTCCCCATTATCACATAAATTTCCTAGTAAAAGAATATTTCCATATTAAGAGCTTATGATTAGACATGGTTTCAAAGCTCAATTGTGTCACTTATTAGCTACATAGTTTTGGCAAATTATGTAAATCATAGTTTTCCTAACTATTTTTGCAGAGTGTGTGGTCTCTGTTCCTTTAGCTATGTTCAGCTAGTGTTTTGAAAAAAATTTCTAGCTGGGCCTAGTGGCACACATTTGTAATTCCAGCATTTGGGAGGCTGAGACCAGAGGATCCGGGTTCTCGGTCAGCCTCAGTTACCTAGTGAGGCACTCCGCAGCATAGTGAGACCCTGTTTCAAAAAAATAAAGAATAAAAAATAGGGCTTGGGGAGGCACTGCAACTTAGTGAGACCTGGTTTCAAAATAAAAGAATAAAAAATAGGGCTGGGGGTGTAGCTCGGAGGTAGAATGCCCCTGAGTTCAATCCCCAGTACCGCAAAAAAAAAAAAAAAAAAAAATAGGGCTTGGGGTATGGCACGGAGGCCCCTGAGTTCAATCTCCAGTACCAGAAAAAAAAAATTTCTTTGATGACAAGAGCTGAAATTTTTTTTTAAATTAAAAAATAAGCACCTTTCTCAATCTTTGACAGTTATGTTGGGGTACTCTTAACACTTAGCTAGGATTTTTATAACTCTGCCTTAGCCTTCATGTGATGCTTGTACTAAGTTTAGAAATCATCAATAGAGCCAGACATAGTGGTGCAGGCCTATAATCTCAGTACTTGGGAGGCTGAGGCAGGAGGACAGCAGGTTTGTGGACAGCCTCAGCAACTTAGCAAGGTTCTTAGCAACTTAGTGAGGAAGAAGGAAGGAAGGAAGGAAGGAAGGAAGGAAGGAAGGAAGGAAGGAAGGAAGGAAGGAAGGAAGGAAGGAAGGAAGGAAGGAAGGAAAAGAGGGAGGGAGGGAGGGAAGAATCACTGATAGAAGAAAGTACAGAGTTACCTCAGGACTTTTGTGAGTATATGTCCTTCTTAAGAATGCATGAGGCTTTCTAAATTCTCAATGCCTTAATTTCCTGAAGAAAGTGTCTCCCAGATTTTCTTCCTGGGCCTTAGGCAATGTATTGCATATCTCAACTGTAATATTTTGTCCCAGGTGGCTACAGTTTGGGTTGTTTATTTGTTTGTTCTGTTTGTTTTCACTTTATATTGTTAGATTGATGCCCACTGTATTTCTGCCCTGAGTGAGGTTCTGAGTTAGGTGAAATAGAATCAAGTACTTTGCACCAGTCCTTCATGCAGCCTCCAGACAAGCTAGAATAAGCACAGTAATTTATGAATGAGGTCTGCTCCGCTCCCTCCAGAGTCAGCCAGGTTTACACACTGGGAACACAGGCTGCTGTCTCCCAAATGGCATCCTACCAGGACAAGTCAAAATGTGACAATGATGTGTTGCCAGGAGATGAGCTGGGAATGGACCCCAGGGGCACTCTATCACTGAGCTATATCCCCAGCCTGATTGATTGATTGATTGAAACAGGGTCTCACTAAGTTATCATGCACTGGCCTTGAACCTACAATCCTCCTGTCTCAGGCTCCCAAGTACTGGGCTTCCTGGCATGTGCCACTATGCCGAACTTTCCCTTAATTTAAGTTGCTTTTCTCTTCAGTTGGTGCTCTAAGTTTTTAACTGTTTTTCAGAGTTTTGACAAAGTTGATTTTGATTGTTTCTAGGTTGTTTTTAAAATTTTTATTATTTTAGTATTTCTTGAGTGTTTGGAGCTACCTACCCCATGATTTGTATGTTTTTTAACTTTGAATTTTGAAATAATTTCAGACTTTTTTTTTTTTTTAGTGCAGTCCTGGGGATTGAACCCAGGGGGCATTCTACCTCTTACACTCCCAGTCCTATTTTTTTATTCTTTATTTTGAAACAGGGTCTCACTAAGTCGCAGAGGGCCTCACTAAATAGCTGAGGCTGGCCATGAACCTGGATCCTCTGGTCTCAGCTTCCCTAGTACTGGGATTATAAGAGTGCGCCATCACACTTGACTGCAGCTCTATTTTTAATTCTTTATGTTGAAACAGGGTCTCATTAAGTTACGGAAAGCCTCACTAAGTAGCTGAGGCTGGCTGCAAACCTTCAATCCTCCGGTCTCAGCCTCCCAAGTACTGGGATTACAAGCACGCACCACTATGCCCAGCTCAAACTTTTTTTAAAAATTGGGAAGAAAAAAGTACAAAGAATTCCTGTATATGTTCTTGCAGCTTCACAAATTTTAACATGCTTTATGACCACACTTATCAAAACCAGAAACTGAGTATTGATACAATCCTATTAGAAAATCTACAGACTTATTCCAATGTTTCCATATACCTCACTGATGATCTTTGCAGGCTCTAGATGGAATCCAGGATCATACCTTACCTTTAGTTTTCATATCTCTTTCTCTCTCTTTCATGATCTTGACATTTTTTAAGAGACCTACCAGTTATAGACTATCCCTCAAAGATATTTCCTCATAACTAAATTCAGGTACACATTTATAAAAAGAATGCCATAGAGGGGATGTTGTGCCCTTCTCATTGTATCATATCAGGGGAACATGATGTTGATACTGCAAAGGTGGTTTAGTGAGTTCCCGTCAGGATTCCCCTAACACTACCTTCTTACGTCAGCATGACTCCTTTGTTAATATTGGTACAATACCATTAACTAACTAAGCTACAGACTTTACTTCACAAATTAGTCATGGTTCTCCAGAAATATAGAACATCTCCTATTCACACACACACACACACACACACACACACACAGATACACTCACACACACACACACACACACACACACACACAAATACACACACACACAGATTTATTTTAAGAATTATGGAGCCTGAGAAGTCTCAAGATTTGCAGTTGGCAAGCTGGAGACCAAGGAGAGTCAATGATGTCAGTTCCAGTCTGAGAACAAGTCCAAAGGAAGGAGAAGGCCAATGTTTCAACTCTAAGACAGGCAGTCAGAGCAAATTTTGTTCGATCCAAGCCTTCAACATAGTAAACGAGGCCATTCACATTGGGGAAGACAACTGGCTTTACTGCTGTATCAGTTCAAATGTTATTCTCATCCAGAAACACCCAGAATAATGTTTAACCAAATATCTGGGTACCCCTTGGCCCAGTCAAGTTGATACAGAAAATTAAGCATCACACTTAGATTGCCACTTTTTCCATGAATGTCCTTTTTCTGTTTCAGGATACAATCCAGGACACCACATTACATTTAGAGCTTTCTCCTTTGTACGGACTCCCAAAGCACAGGGAGTCCATCTCCGTCCTCGCCACGTTAGAACTCACCACGCTGACAATATGGTTACCAATAGCTACCAAGTTTCACTTCTCACATGTTCCCACCACAAAAGAGGAACTGCACGTACATTCTGTGGTTGAAATTCAAAAGTCCTAGAGAAGGATTTTAATAGACTTGATTTGTGACACATGGCTTTCACTAGATCAATCAGATATGACTGAGAGAAGAGGGTTAGTCTCAATACAACATGGATACTGGGGTCCCATGCTCATGAAGCAGAGTTGTTTGTGCAGAAGAAAGAATCACATAAACTGAACAGTGACCCAGTTGAAGTCTGTCATACTAGTGGCCATTTATCCCATTTACCTCTCTTCAAAGATGAGGAAACTGAAATTGAGAAGTAAATAACTTTCTGAAGGCCCAAAGCTAGTCCTGGGCACTTTAGGGTTTTGTTTTTGTTTTTGTGTTTTGTTTTTTTGGTACAAGGGATTGAACCCAGGCATGCTCTACTACTGAGCTAGGTCCCTAGCCTTTTTAACTTTTTATTTTGAGACAGGGTCTCACTAAGTTGGCAAGGCTGGCCTCAAAAATGTTATCCTCCTGCCTCACCCTCCCTAATCACTGGGATTACACATGTGCCATCATGCTCAGCCTTAATTTTTGTTTTTAATCCCAATAATCAAAGAATATAAAATTAGAAACAACCTCAGGATTATCTAGCTCTTACAGATACATGAAATTCCCAGTGTATCCAAGCTAACCCTAGTGGAAGCATTTCCTGTTTATTTCTCCAATATTGGGATTTCAAGGTAGTTCACTCTCAGCAAGTTAGGATTCAAACTACTTTACTTAGCAAAAGTTGAGGGAGGGGAGGAAAGATGATATGTATTTGCCAGGGTTATTAAACAATGTAGACTATAAACTGGGTGTGGTGGTGCATGCCTGTAATCCCAATACTTGAAAGGCTGAGACATGAGGATTACAGGTTTGAAGGCAGCCTTAGCAATGTAGTGAGGCTCTCAGCAAACTAGTGAGACCTTATTACAAAAACAAAACAAAAACAACAAAAACACTTTTTTTTAAAGGCTGGGGGTGTAGCTTGAAGGTAAAATGTCCTTGGGCTCAATCCCAAATACACCCCCCAAAAGAAGTAGACTATAATCATATAATGGAACAGTACACAATCCATTAAAGAGAATAAAGAAATCAGTATGTATCAACAAGAAAGACGTTCATATATAGTATTAAATAAAAACCAAACAGAAAAAAAAGGTGTGAATAGTGTGAATCTATTTATGTGGGAGAAAGTAAGAAAAGCAACTCTAACCATAGTGTAAAGTCTTCATCAATGGTGGGTGAGATTGTAATTACAGAATTTTTTTTTATTTTTTGTTTGTTTTTTCTGTGTGTGTGTGTGTGTGTGTGTGTGTGTGTGTGTGTGTGTGTTTCCAGGGATTGAACCCAGGGGAATTCTGCCTCTGAACTACACCCCCAGCTCTTTTTATTTTATTTTTTTTATTTGGAAACAGGGCCTCACTAAGTTGCTCTGTGTGTGTGTGTGTGTGTGTGTGTGTGTGTGTGTGTGTGTGTATGTGTGTGTGTATGTGTGTAGACTGAGGATCAAAGCCAGGGACATTCTACCCCTGAGCTACACCCCCAACCTGATTTTATTTCTTATTTGGAAACAGGGTTTCACTGAGTTATGGAAGGTGAGCCGCTAAATTGCCGAGCCTGCTCCGAACCTGTGATCCTCCTGTCTCAGCCTCCCAAGTACTGAGATTACAAGTGTGCGCCACCATGCCGGCCTCTGTTTTCTTCATTCTACTTTCCAGCAATTTTTGACTTTTTAATAATGAGCAAAAACCTCAACCTCAAAAACATTAATGTAAGTGAAAGAAGGTGAACACAAAAGAGAGCAGACTGGTGGTTATCAGGGGCTGGGATGAGGGGGGCAGTAAATGTTTAATGTGTATAGGTGATAAAAATGTATTGGGGTTAGATAAGAATGATGGTTGCATAATGTATGAATTTACTAAGTGCCACTTACGCTTTAAAATGGTTCCTTTATGTGATGTAACTTTTACCTCAATTTAAAAAAAAAATTCTGAAAAATGGAAACCTTAGGATTCACATATCCTCTACTGTGGGGTTTGGGCAAATTGCTTATCTCTGTGATGTCAGTTCATCTGCAGCTGGTCTCTAAAATGTCTTGAGGGTCTCATGCTATGATTCTGGATACATCCTACAATTCTGGACACAATCATTTCTTTGTAATGAATTTGCATTTAGGCTAAGATTGCAGGAGCTATCCTTTTTTTTTTTTTTTTTTTTATGGCAGATACATCACACTGATGACCTTATATCAAGAAGGCAGAAGAAGTAAACCACTAGTTTCAAAAGTTATAAATGTGTGGGCACGGATGCCCCAAAATGAATGGGAAGTGATTAGAGAAAGGGTGGGAAGAGGCTGGAGTGCAGCTCAGTGGTAGAGCACGTGCCTAGCGTGGGCAAGGCCCTGGGTTCCATCTCCAACACCACTAGAAAACAAAAAAAGAAAGGAAGATCAGAGAAAGAGTGTGAGATAAAGAAGTGAGAAGCATAAAGGAAATAATAATCATAGGTAATATACTGAGTATCTTCCACTGGCCAAGCACTACACTTGGTGCCTTATAAATATTATTTATATTTTAAAAGGCAATCCTTAGAAAATAAAATTCAAGCTCAGAAAGGATAAGTAACAGCCGGGTGTCATGGCACCCACCTGTAATCCCAGTACTTGAGAGGTTGAGACAAAAGGATCTCAGGTTCAAGGACAGCTTCAGGAAGTAGTGAGACTCTCATCAACCTAGTGAGACCCTGTTTCAAACTAAAAATAAAATAGGGGTGGGGGGTCTAGCTCGTAGGTAGAATGCCCCTAAGTTCAGTCCCCAGTAAAACACATACACACACACACACACACACACACACACACACACGGAAAAAAAGAAAAAGAAAGGATAAGTAACTTGTCCAATGATCCACAACTAGTAACCGGACGTAGAGGTGTTGAAACTCAGGTCAGAACTATTTATACTTCAAAGTCCATGTTCCTTCCATTTACCCATGCTGTTTTCCAAAAAGAAAAAAAGATTCAAAGAAAATGAACTAGTGCTAGAGGCAAGAAAATGAGAAAGCAAACTGGAAAGAAAAGCAAAAAGGGAACAGCAAAAATCCATACCTCTGCCTGTGCTTGAAAGGGTCCCTCCCAACCCCAGGCCCACTTCCATCCTGATGGTCTACTGTGCCTCTGCATGGCTGTGAAAAACTATGTGTTTTGGGGTTTTTTTGTTTTTGTTTTTTGTAGTACTAGAGATTGAACCCAGGAGGGTTCTACCTCTAAGTTATACCCCCAGCCCTATTTTATTTTGTTTATTTATTTTTATTTTTTATGGTACTAGGGATTGAACCCAGGGGCATTCTACCTCTGAGCTATACTCCCAACCCTATTTTATTTTTTTTATGTTGAAACAGGGTCTTGCTAGGTTGATAAGAGTCTCACTACTTGCTGAAGCTGTCCTCAAACCTGCGGTCCTCCTGTCTCAGCCTCCCAAGTACTGGCATGCACCACCACACCCAACTTTACTATGCAATAATTTGAAGGGAGAGATGCTATGGTTTTCCCAGCATAAGAAACTGCTTGATAAGTTTGGGAAATGAGGGTGGAACAAGAGAATGGATGCCGGATCACTTGTTGGTGACGAGTCACTTGGCAAAAATCAGGGAACAGTCCATGAACAAACTGACTGGTAAGTCTCAAGGGAATAACTGTGGCTGCTTCACACAGATGGAAGAGAGACATGGGAACGATAAGGGGTCAATGCCTCAAGAAGGGCAGGCTAGTCCTTTGGTCAGAAGACAAATGCTTTAGAAGTTAAGGAGACAGTAATAAGTCTTCTAAGTTAACTAGTTTCTGAATCAGACTCATGAAGTTAGAAGAGAAACCCTCAACTCTGGTAAGAACAAAGGGTAAACAGCACTCATGGAGCCAAAGGACAAGAAAAGGCTGCCATATGTGACTGAATAAGCTCCTCAGTGCCAAAGGCAACCCAGCCCAGAGGGTAAGCGGATTCTGAAATCCAAACTCTACAGCAGCACACCAAGCTGGCTGCCTGCAGGGCTGCATTCTCCTGAAGCAGCTACCATTCCATTAGGGTTGGAAAAGAAGAAGTAAAACTATTGTTATTCATAAACAAGGTGACTGTGGATGCAAAAAAGCCTAAGAAATATACCAAATTGCCAACATGCACTTGTAATCTTGGGAGGCTGAGACAGGAGGATCCAGGTTTGCTGCCAGCCTCACCTATTTAGTGAGGCTCTCCACAACTTAGTGAGACCCTGTTTTAAAAAATAGGACTGGGGGTCTAACTCGGAGGTAGAATGCCCCTGGGTTCAATCCCTAGTACCGCAAAAAAAAAAAAAAAAAAAAAAGAAAGAAAGAAAGAAAAAGAAAAGAAAGAAACCCAACAAAATAAAAAATTTAAAAAGCTACAGCAAGACAGGATATAAAGTAGATATACAAAAAACTTTATTTCTTTATATTTGCAAATAAAAATTGGAAGTGAAGACAGGAGTGGTGGCACACTCTTGTAATCCCAGTACTTGAGAGGCTGAGATAGGAGGATTGTAGATTTGAGGCCATCGTTAGCAACTTATCAAGATCCCATTTCAAAAATAAAATAGGGCTGGGGGTGTAACTTGGAGGTAGAATGACCCTGGGTTTGATCCCCAGTACTAAAAAAAAAAAAAAAAAAAGGAAATGAAAAAAGTTCAGTTTACGAAGTAATTAGGGAAAATTTAAATAATAGTTGTCCAGCAAAAGGCAAAAGAAAAAAATAGCTGTTCAGGATTCCTAATGGCTAAAATGCGAAGATACTTTCTTTAGCCTAATAAACACTCAGCTTAGAGATCACTGTGGCTGGTGTGTTACTCCTGAGGCAGGGAAGAAGAGAGGGACTGACATTTGCTTGAACTTTCATTTTGGAGTCGTTGAATTAGGGAAAATATGAACAGATGGAGGAAGAAGGATAAAGATAACTAAATAATTCTGGAACTCAGCCTCCCATACCTGTAGCCTTAGGTTTATAAAAATCCAGACCATTGGTACCTGGAAGATGCCAGCCAATGAGGCTCTGAAAGTAGAAAACATGAACCTGAGGAGGTGCCTCAGGCCAATTAAAAGATAATTTGCTGGTTACAATGGTGTAACTAAGATCAGATTTCTCTCTCCTCAGAAAGAGACTGCTGACCCACAAGAAATAAGCAAAATTACACTGTAACTGCAACCTCTCCATCTCCCTATACCTCGTGGGGAGGAGAGAGGAAATCCCTGGGTCCAAAGTAGATGAGGAGGGTTGTAGTTTCTCATCATTCTAAATCAGGGCTCAACATCCATCAGAAATGGTAAATATTGTTACAGCCACCTGTGGGCTCCTGAGAAACCAAACACACTCATCTGGGAAGATCTAGAAGTTCTGCTGGCACAGCCTAGCTGACCTGGCAGTGGCTACATAGACCAGCAGCTACCTCTGGCTGCCCAAAGGAGAAAGATATGGAACCATCCTGCTTTGGGGGGCTGAGAATGGTGACATTGTGACTCCTATGAGTGGCTTATGGTCAAGTGATGCACTTGGCCTTTAAAAGTAGATCATTCAAGCCGGGCGTGGTGGCTCACGCTTGTAATCCCAGCATTCGGGAGGCTGAGACCGGAGGATCCGGGTTCGCGGCCAGCCTCAGCTACATAGTGAGGCACTCCGCGACTTAGTGAGACTCGGTTTCAAAATAAAGAATAAAAAATAGGGCTGGGGGTATAGCTTGGGGGTAGAATGCCCCTGAGTTCAACCCCTAGTACCGCCAAAAAAAAAAAAAAAAAAAAAAAGTAGATCATTCAGCTGAGTGTGGTGGTGCCCGCCTGTAATCCCAGTCCTTGGGAGGCTGAGACAGGAGGATCACAAGTTTGAAGCCAGCATCAACAATTTAGCAAGGCCCTCAATAACTTAGCAAGACCCTGTTTCAAAATAAAAATAATAAAATAGGGCTGGGGATATAGTTTAGAGGTAGATTGCCCCCAAGTTCAATCCCCAGTAACACACACACACACACACACACACACACACACACACACACACACACACACACACACTCGCAGGTGTAGATTATTCAAAGCCAAGTACAATCCTTATGTTTCTGGCATAGAATTTGACCCTAAAGTCATTGTTGAATTACAATCAAGTTGTACTTGCTTGCTTCAACTAATTCAGGAGACAACATGATGATTGATGGAGAAAAGTTCTGCTAACTATGGCAGATGCGTGGGTATCTTAGCCTGGAAACAGACATGTGACCAAATCCTGGCCAATAGGACCTGGTGGCGGGGGATGAGAGGGGGCGACCGCAAGGAAGCTGCTAGGAAGAGTTTTACTCCATGATCAAAAGAACAGCTGGAGAGCCAGGCATGGTGGTGCATGCTTGCAATCCCAGCATTTGGGAGGCTGAGACTGGAGGATCTGGGTTCGCAGCCAGCCTCAGCTACCTAGTGAGGCCCTCCGCAACTTAGTGAGACCCTGTTTCAAAATAAAGAATAAAAAATAGGGCTGGGGTGTAGCTTGAAGGTAGAATGCCCTGAGTTTAATCCCCAGTACCACAAAAAAAAAAAAAAAAAAAAAAAAAAAAAGAACAGCTGGAGAATTTGGAGGTGGAGGAGTGTTGTTGTTTTTTTTGTTGTTTTTTTAATGAAATAGTTATCTAGAATGGGATGACTGGAATTATGATGGCATCTTGAAGCACAAGAAGACAAGTCCAGGAAGATCCAGCAGAAAAGGAGTCATGTCCAAGGTCTGTAGGTCACTTCTCAACCCCAGAATGTCCTTTCTCCACACACTGTATTATGGAATATGGTAAGCAGTCAGTATAAGCCACCTTTTACTAAGTCATTCTTTATTTCTAGCCAAAAACATCCTAACCAATGCACAGGTCATTAAGAAAAAGACAACTCAACAGGAAATTGGGCAAAGACTACAAACAGAAAACTCGAAGAGGAGGAAATAAAGCAGCCAAAAAAGCATTTTCAAAGATATTCAACTTGACTAATAACAAAGTAAAACAAGTGAAAGCAAGATTTATAAAATTCGATAGTACTAAAGTTGGTAAATGTTTGGTAAAAAAGAATCTCTCAGATTTTTGGGTGGATTGTAAACTGGTAAGCTGGCACCCAACTTAGCAATGCTTGTTAAGATTTAAAATGTACCTACCTTTCACCTAACAATTCCACAGAAATTAATGTACAGATATTTTCTTGAGGACATTCAGTCCTGCACTATTTGTTAAGCAAAAAAAAAAAAAATCTGAAATAGTCCAAAAACTACCATAAGGAATTAAGTAAATAAATTATAGCTCATTATACTGTGAAATAGCTATAGCCATGCATAACAATGAGGTAAATCTCTGTATACTGATACCTTAATATCTCCAAGATACACTGTTAAGGAAAATATACAAGTTCCAGAAGAATCTGTATGTATCCCATTCTTTATATCATCTGGGGCAGTATATAATAACAATTATCATCTGGAGTTCATGTTAAAATCTTAAATTTTAAAATTTATTTACACATTTTTTACTGCTTTTGCAATTAGGAAGGAAAAAAAAGACTTTAAATCTCATCAGCCTGCACAAAGAGCTCATCTTCACTTAGCACCCACAACTATCCTAAGAGGGTTGAAGACAAATGCCCCAACTCTCTTCCCAGACAAGGGGAAGCCCAGGAAGCTGCATTCATGCTGGGAATCTGTATCCTGTGCAGGGTTTGAAGTTGAGATGAGACTGCACCTGTAGCCATGAAGGGGAGACTGAGAAACAGCATCCAGGGGCAGAAGCTGAAAAGACAACCAAAGAGCTCACCCAAGAGGCCAGGCCAAGAGGCAGTCAGTCTCCAGTGGTTGGGACCCTACATACCAATGAAAAGCCAGCCAGCACTAAGTGGAGGTGGTTGGTGACTCTGGAGTGGTCCTCTAAATAGCTGAGACAGAATCATGGCTCCTTGGACAGAAGCTATAAAGAGAGTAAGCCATCAGTGAATAACCAAAGTAGAAAGAAGCCACAAAGCATGAGGCTTGTTTCAATTTTCTATGTAAAATGGCTTGAAATTTTAAAAAAGAGAAAGGAAAAAAATCACTTTCTTAAAGTCTATAGTTCTTTAGGTGTTACTTAAATTTCTTTCCGGTCATAGGCCTGTGAAAATTTACATACTTCCTCCATGCAAATATTTTTTTTAAGAATGCTTCATTATATTCCACTGGCTCAAAGAGATTTAATAGAATCAAGCTCTGTGCTTCTTGCTTTGATATCTGCTTTTGGTAAGTGAGCACTGTATTGGACAGTTGCTGCAAGATGGTCCCTCCAAGCGCCTTGAAGCATAGAACTGGGAGGAAGAAGCTCACTCCACCATTTCTATACCCCGAAAGCTATTTGTCCAGAGCCTGGGAGGCAGTCAGCCATTCCCCAGGGTAGCAGGGCTGGGCGAGAAGTCCTTTTTAGGCAAGGCATTAAAAGGAGTTGGCTGGGCAGGTCTAAAAAAACTTGGTCAACAGGGTGGAGCCAGGCCTGGGGCAGAAGTATTACTTCACAGTTGCACTGGCTTCCTGTGGCTGTCAATAGAGGCAGCATCTGGCAGCGAGCCCACCGCAGAGAAGAGGGAACTCCGGGGAGAAGAAAATAGCAACTGGGCCCCAAGGTGGAAGTGTGGCCTGAGAAACTTGGGCCAGCCTGGAACTGCTCTGCCAACCAGCCTTGCCACTCTGCAGGGCATGGGGCGCGATATCCCACCAGGCTTTAAAACACTGATATCCCTCCCAGGCGGGGACACTCTACAAACACTTTTCTCGAACTCTTTGATCTGTATCACTTACTCCACATCATCAGACTATGAGGCAGCTGCTATTATGACCTCCATTTTGCAGATGGGAAAACCAAAGCTCAGAGAAGTTGAAAGAACTTGACCAAGGGTACAGAAGAGCCAGGATTCAAACCCTGGGGGTGGCCAGCTCCAAAGCCCAAACTACACCAGTAGTGATGGGAGTTCTCAAGTGACAATCAAGGTTATGCTACCTCCAACTGCCACTGTGGATTGGAACCATCTAGCAGCTCCCTTGTAGGTAATATTTTGGGTTTTCCTTCCTTGCACACAACCAGGCAAATGACTGCAGGGCTAAAAGGAGATAAATATAAAAACAAGAAGTGAAACGCTGCAGACACCTGAAACCCAACCATTTCTGCAAGCGCGAGCTAGCGGAGCTGCCACACAACAGAAATAGTTCTGTCCTGTTTAGATAGACTTTGTTTTGCTACATGGCTGCATATGCAGTGAAGTGATATCAAGTCCTGAGGGTCCACTCCTTTGATGAGCTGAACACACAAAGGCCTACATTTTGATGTAATCTGATAGCATGTAGTTAAGTCCTAGACAAACGACAACTGTGAGGAAGTGATAAACCCAACTTCCTGCACAAAGCTGCCTGAGATAACACTTTCCATGGACTGGTAGAAAAAAAGAGAGAGAGACATGATTGCTACAGAATTTAAAAGGAACTATTCCATTCTTAATAAATAACCCTTTTTTTCATGTGATCCCAGCAATATCTAAGCAAAATGGATTGCAGCTCAGTGACTATGTGGTAATTTTGCATATGACTGGATTCTGACTTTTATTTATAGGCAGAGTCACTCAAGGATACTCTAGTTCAAACGCTTAATCTCCTTGGCCAGCAAAACATCCCTGAAATTCAACCAGAACTCAGATTGAAAGAATTTGAGGTTGCAGCCAGGCATGGTGGTACACGCTTATAATCCCAGTACTTGGAAGGTTGAGACAGGAGGATTGCAAGTTTGAGGCCCGTCTCAGCAATTTTGAGAGGCCCTCAGGAACTTAGCAAGAGTCTGTTTCAGAATAAAAAATAAAATAGGGCTAGGGATGTAGCTTGGAGGTAGAATACCCCTGGGTTCAATCCCTACTACCGGAAAAAAAAAAAAAAGAATTGAGGTTGCATTAACTGGCTTAGTGGTATTCTCATCGAGCCACTGAAGAGATCTGAATAAACACACATACACACATTGGAACAGTTGCCAATTTACCTAAAGACCAAAAGCTAGTACCACAATACCAAAACAGGGAAAAAAGGACAGTTTTGCTAAGTATTTGTGTAGGTTGTGTTGTTTATAAACAACCAATAAGAACAGATTGTTCTAGGACTTCTGCATTCATTCACTCATTCATTGAGCAAATCCTTAGTGAATGCCTACTATGTGCTTGGCATACAATGGTGAATAAAACACGAGATGCCCCTGGTCTCGATGACTTTCTAGCCTAATTAGGGAGGCAATACTATAGGAAACACACAAATATGCACATATAATCACAAACTATAGTCAGTGGCCCAATTTCAGTTTAGATGGGGTGGTCAGCAAAGTCTTGAAAAATGATATGATGTTCAGGCCCAATTATCCTCACGGACTTAGGAGGGAAGAAAGATCCAGGAGAGAACATGGCCAGCAGGGACATTCCAAGTTAGGGAAGAGCTTTGTACCCTCAAAGGACTTAAAGGGAAACCTCTCTGTGTGTGTCCAGAATCAACTGAATGAAGAGAAAGTGTGACATGAGGCTGGACAGTGAGGAGCAGCCAGATCTCGCAGGGCCTTGTAGGCCTCGTGGAGGAGCTTGGCTTTATTTGGGCACAGGGAAGAACATCCCACTAATAATGCTACCTCTAAGAGTATTCTGTGTGTGTGTGTGTGTGTGTGTGTGTGTGTGTGTGTGTGTGTGGTACTGGGGATTGAACCCAGGGGCATTCTACCTCCAAGCTACATCCTCATTCCTATTTTTTATTCTTTATTTTGAAACAGGGTCTCACTAAGTTGTGGAGAGCCTCACTAGCTGAGTCTGGCCACAAACCCGGATCTTCTGGTCTCAGCCTCCCAAATACTGGGATTACAAGTGTACACCACCACGCCCTGCGTTCCTCTAAGAGTACTCTGCTTCTAGGTTGTGTCCTAGGCTTGGGTCTCAAAGAAATGCAACAGCTCTAATGTCTTTTAGGGGAAAACCGCAACAAAATCCCCACAAGTAATTTGGGGCATCAAAGGTGTCCCCCTAATTGCAGTCAGTTCAGCCAATCCTCAAACTGGGATGTGAAAAAATTAAGGTAATAAAGATGGGCCTGATGGTTTATGCCATAATCCCAGATATTCAGGGGGAGGCTGATGCAAGTGGATCAAGAGTTTGAGGCCATGGGCTGGGGATGTAGCTCAGTGCTAGAGTGTTTCTCTAGCATGTGTAAGACCCTGGGTTCAGTCCCTAGTACCAAAGTAAATAAATAAATAAATATAGGAGTCCAAGACCAGTCTGGACAACTTAATGAGACCCTATCTCAAAATAAATAATTTTTAAAAAATTAAACAATTGTAGCCAGGCACAGTGGTGCACACCTGTAATTCTTGTACTTGGAAGGCTGAGACAAGAAGATCACAGGTTCAAGGACAGCCTCAGCAAGTAGTGAGACTCATCAACCTAGGGAGACCCTGTT
This sequence comes from Graphiurus murinus, assembly GCA_004027655.1. NCBI lineage: Eukaryota > Metazoa > Chordata > Mammalia > Rodentia > Gliridae > Graphiurus > Graphiurus murinus. Next base: position 89,584 of record PVLC010002012.1, read on the forward strand.
TCCAAATAAGAAATAAAATCGGGCTGGGGGTATAGCTCGAAGGTAGAATATCTCTGGGTTCCACAAAATAAATAAAGAAAATTAAGCAATTGGATCCCATGTCATTTCATTCTTTTAACATAATTCTAGAGTCACATGGTTATTATATACAGATGTGGCTTGGCAGCCAAGTGAGCCAGCTCTTTCCTGTTTTATAAGGGGATCGAGGGTCAGAAAGCACCAGAGGCCTAGCTCCTAGCTCCAAGCGTGTCTGCATCAAAAGCTGCCACTGAAAAACAAGGGTCAGAACTCCTCAGGTTAGCACTTAGACTTCTGCATCAGAGTCTAGGTTGTTGGTTGATTTCTGGCCTCCTCCTTCCAAGTCCTCTTTCTCTAGCTCATCTATGGAGACCTCAGAGATTCTTTTGCCGAAGTTGTTGTGATGGGAAAGTAAATGTCCTGGCATTGACAACATCAGCAGCCTGTCCATCACTGCAAACCCATGGCCTGCAAACATGGCTTCAAAGTGCAAACCCGGTTTCCAGTTCTTCCGCTTTGTATCTTTTTAACATGTCGGTTTGATTCATAATCAAGTGCTCTAAAGAGCTTTAAGGAAGAAGTTCATAAAAGTCCTGTTTCTTCCTCTTGTATTTACAAGTCATGATTCCTGGCATCTCTTGTGTAACCCCCTCCCCCCTGGCTACCTGGCCCTCAACTCCAGCGATTCTGAAGTGCTGGCTGCGATTCCAGGTTTGCTTTTCATTCTAAGACTCTTGGCAAAGGACCCTGGACAACCTTCAAGTGAAGCTGACAACCTTGTGGCTTTGAGATTGATCAAAATGATTAAAAAAGGAAGACAGCTCCAGAACCCATCAGACATGGTCTTTGCTATTGTGATAGATTTTCGCTAGGGGTTGATGGGACTCTCACTTGGCTATAACTTTCTAACCCCAACAGGAGATCACTATGTTGACCTCAGGCAAAATCCTTTCCCCCTCTGGGCCTCCATGTCCCTTCAGGTGATGCCTAAGCCCCTTACATTGCCAAGATCTACAAATCCAAGACAAATCAAAACAAGTCTGGAATCTCAGCAGAAATTGTCCTAACACCTCACTTTCTAAAAAGATGGACTGAGGGTATAGCTTGGTGGTAGAGTGCTTGCCTAGCATGCTCCAGGCCCTGGGTTCAAACCCCAGCACCACCAAAAAAAAAAAAAAAAAAAAAAAAAAAAAAAAAAAAAAAAAAAAAAAAAAAAAAAAAAAAAAAGAAGGAAGAGAGGGTGGGAGAAGAGAAAGAAGAAAGAAGAGGAGAGAGATGAAGGGAAAGGAAAAAAGAGGAAAGGGAAGAATCAGTGAACAAGAAAGAAAAGGGCGGGAGCTATGTTTTCCAGATCTCTCTGAAACTTTAATAGAAACATACTGGACTTTTGTTTTGAATAAGCTAATGCTTATCATAGCCCTGTGGTGTATACCTAGGGGCCTTTGGCAGACTTTAAGTCTGAAAGTGGAAGAGGGACTTGTGTGTCAGCAGCTTGTGTTTAAAAAAGCAAATGAAGCCAAACATATAATCCCAATCAATACATGAGAGGCTGAGACAGGAGGATTGTAGGTTTAAGGCCAGCCTAGCAATTTAGCAAGACTCACAGCACCCTAGAGAGACCTTGTTTCAAAACAAAAAATAAAATCGGGCTGTGGGTGTAGTCCAGAGGCCCAGAGGCAGAACGCCCCTGGGTTCAATCCCTAAAGCCACAAAAATAAGAAAAAAAGAAAAAGAAAAATTGATAATTCTTTTCTTTTGAATTTGAAATATTTTCTATCACAAAGGTTTTGTGAATTTCTGAAATTTATGAAAAGTATTTAACCCAGAGCCTAGCACTTGACAAGTGCTTGGTAAATGTTGGTTATAATTCATACTGAAGAGGAAGGACTCTTGGTCCAGGAGTCAGAGAGTCTGAATTTTAGACCTGAGTTGCCATGTGACCTTAAGCAAGTCTCCACCTTTCTGGGTCTGTTTCCTAGTTTGTAAGATAAATGAATTAGACTGAACTCGATGACACATGATGGCTTTTCCAGCTGGCATTCTACAATTCCTTTTCTATTGAGTTAGTGTCTCTGTGTTTGGATTGAACCTGATACTTTTTTTTTTTTTTCCCGGTACTAGGGATTGAACCCATGGGCATTATACCTCCAAGCTATACCCCCAGCCCTATTTTTTATTTTATTTATTTATTTTTTGAAACAAGGTCTCACTAAGTTGTAGAGGGCCTTACTAAGTAGCCAAGGCTGTCCTCAAACCTGTGATCCTCCTGTCTCAGCCTCCCAAGTACTGGGATTACAAACGTGTGCCACCACAACTGGCTCAATACCATTTTAAAGAAAAAAGTTTCCCACAATATATTCTAAATTATTTATAGAAATTCACAGAACTCCATTCTTTCATTCTCTAAACTAGTGGGGTTTCAAAGCATTAAATTAGCGGAAAGTAAGAAAATTAGAGGAAAGAAAGTAACTCCTTTAGGAAGCCGGGCATGGTGGCACACGCTTGTAATCCCAGCATTCGGGAGGCTGAGACCGGAGGATCCGGGTTCGTGGCCAGCCTCAGCTACCTAGTGAGGCACTCCACAACTTAGTGAGACTTGGTTTCAAAATAAAGAATAAAAAATAGGGCTGGGGGTATAGCTCGGAGGTAGAATGCCCCTGAGTTCAATCCCCAGTACTGCAAAAAAAAAAAGTAACTCCTTTAGGGATTAACATTTGTGGGGGGCAATGTTTTTTGTTTTCATTTTGTTTTTGGTGTGGTGGTGTGGTACTGGGGCTTGGGCCCGGGGGCATTCTTCTCCTGAACTACACCCAATCCCTTTTTAGTTTTTTTTGTTTTGAAAGAGAGTCTTGCTAGATTGCTGAGAGTCTCACTAAGTTACTGAGGCTGATCTTGAACCTACAATCTTCCTGTCTCAGCCTGCCAAGTACTGAGATTACAGGCAGGTGCCTCCACATTCAGTTTGAGCGACTAATTAAAATGCAAATCAGCCGGGCATGGTGACACAGGCTTGTAATCCCAGTACTTGGGAAGCTGAGATAGGAGATCACAGGTTGGAGGACAGCCTCAGCAAGTTCTGAGACTTTCATCAACCTAGTGAGACTGTTTCCAAATAAGAAATAAAATCAGGCTGGGGGTGTAGCTTGAATATAGAATGCCGGCCAGGCATGGTGGCGCATGCTTGTAATCCCAGTACTTGGGAGGCTGAAATCGGAGGATCATAGGTTCGTGGGCAGCCTCAGTTATTTAGTGAGGCCCTCTGCAACTTAGTGAGACCCTGTTTCAAAATAAAGAATAAAAAATAGGGCTGAGGGTATAGCTTAGAGACAGAATGCCCCTGGGTTCCATCCCCAGTATTGAAAAAAAAAAAACAAGAATAGAAGAATGTAGAAAGCCTCTAGGTTCAATCCCCAGTATCACAGACACACACACACACACACACACACACACACACACACACACACACACACAAATCATTTTATATGTCAATGTAGGATGTCTGGTTTTAATGGAGGACTGTCAGTTTCCTCAAACTCTGCTGGATTGTCATTTAAATCACAGCATCAGCTGAAGATTTACTAGGAAATATCTACTGATACTTCCTATACCTCGATTTCAAACATCCTTGGCAGATTGCCATTTCTCCAAGGGCTTTTCTTCAAGTAGAATTGTTTTTGCCTTCCCAGACTGTGTCAACGCATCTGTTCTGACTGATCTCCAAAGCTTCATCAGCCCAACAAGTCTCCAAAAGGAAAGGGGGCGGGGGAGCTATTGTGCGAGGCAAAACATTTGGCAAATCTTATGAAAACACATTCTTAAAACATCTCTCATTTCTGAGAAACAAAGCAAAATGTATGAATTGTTTTTTTGTTTCATGACTAATAAAATGATTCATTGCTACAATGTGATATTTTGACCATATCTACCTAAAACAAGTATGAACATTCAATAGAAAAAATAAAAATAACTCAGTTAGAAAAACAAATCTTGATTGAGCGCCTCCTCTCCAAAAGGCACAGAACTTTGCCTTGAAAAAAAAAAAAAACAAGGCTGGTTGTCATGGGCCACTTAAAACCATTTGGCCTTTAATTGGGCTCATATGCAATTGCAAGTTTCTTTGCAACTACTTATCTGAGTTATCTAATACATTAGCCACTGGCCACATGTGGCTACAGAGCCCTTAAAATGTAGCTAGTTAAAATGAGAGATGCTTAGCCAGGTGTGGTGGCACATGCCTGTAGTCTCAGTATGTGGGAGGCTGAGACAGAAAGATCACAGGTTTGAGGCCAGCTTCAGCAACTTACCAAGGCTCTAAGGAATTTAAAAGACTCTGTTTCCAAATTTATTTATTTATTTATTTATTTATTTATTTATTTATTTATTTATTTATTTAATGGAACCCAGGGGCTTCTACTTCTGAGCTACACCCCGAGCCCTATTTTTTATTCTTTATTTTGAAACAGGGTCTCACTAAGTTGCAGAGTGCCTCACTAAGTAGCTGAGGCGGGCCATGAACCTGGATCCTCCAGTCTCAGCCTCCCAAATGCTGGGATTACAAGCATGCACCACCACGCCCGGCTTTCCAAATTAAAAAAAAAAAAATAGGGCTTGGGATGCACCTGGAAGTAGAAGACCCCTGGGTTCAATCTCTAGCAACCCTCCCACCAAAAAAAAAAAAAAAAAAGAGGTACTATAAGTATAAAATGCACACTGGACTCAGAAGACTTAGAAAAAAGCAAAAAGAAAGTAAATATCTCATTAGTAGTTTTATATTGACTATATGTTGAAATGATATTGTTTTGCATATATTGTGTTTAAAATACATTATTGGATTAATCTGGGGTGGTCTTTTTTGGTTTTTTTGGTTTTTTTCCTTCACTTTTCCAATGTGGCTATTAAAAAAAAAAACTAAAATTAAGTCGGGTGTGATTATACATACCTGTAATCCCAGTACTTGGGAGACTGAAACAGAAGTATCACAGGTTCAAGGCCAGTCTCAACAACTTAGTAACAGACCCTCAGCAATTTAGCAAGACCCTCTTTCAAAATAAAAGTAAAATAGAGCTGGGAGTTTAGCTCAGAGGTAGAATACCACAAATTCAATCCCCAGTACCAAAAATTAAAAATTAAAAATCTAAAATTAAGCTGGGTGTGATGGTCCACACCTGTAATCCCAGTACTTGGGAGGCTGAAATAGAAGGATCACAGGTTCAAAGCCAGATTCAGCAATTTATCCAGACCTTCAGCAACTTAGCAAGACCCTGTTTCAAATTTTAAAAAATAAAAAGGACTAAGGGTATAACTCAGAGGTAGAATGCCTTGGGTTCAATCCTAATACCCCCCCACCTCAAAAAAAAAAAAAAAGTAAAATTACATATGTGCCTTGCAATTGTGGTCCATATTATATTTCTTTGGAGTAGTTTGGGCTTTGACTCTTGCCTTGTTGGATATTTATTCTGAGGTATAGAATCTACCTAAGATTTCTTAGTCACAAACATTGTACTCTTATTCCAAAATAGATTCTGTCTAGTATGGGCTTATAGGTTTGTAACTAGAAATTAAATTCCTAAACAGACATCTGAAGTGATGCATATTTATTTAAATGAAAATATATTCATGTTAAATTGAATAAGAGTTTAAAAACAGGTTAAAAAAAGTATATAAGCTGGTGTAGTGGCATACACATGTAATTCCAGTACTTGAGAAGCTGAGACAGGAGAATCACAGGTTTGAGACCAGCCTCAACAACTTAGTGAGACTCTCAATAACCTAGTGAAACTCTGTTTCACAACAAAAAATAAAATAAAAAGGGCTGGGGGGCTGGGCATGGTGGTACATGATTGTAATCCCAGCATTTGGGAGGCTGAGACCGGAGGATCCAGATTAGCGGCCAGCCTCAGCTACCTAGTGAGGCATTCCACAACTTAGTGAGACCCTGTTTCAAAATAAAGAATAAAAAATAGGGCTGGGGGTGTAGCTCAGAGGTAGAATGCCCCGGGGTACCCCCACCCCCAACACACACATTAGATAGTGAAAAAATGTTCACCTGGGTTCAGTCACCAGAGGAAGGAAGGAAGGAAGGAAGGAAGGAAGGAAGGAAGGAAGGAAGGAAGGAAGGAAGGAAGGAAGCTATGCTTCGAAGGAAGGAAGAAAGGAAGGGAAGGAAGGAACTACGCTTCCAAGAAAAATATTTTCAGTCTCAATAGTATGAGTGTGTGTGTTGCTGGAGAGTGAACCCAGGGATGTTCTACTTCTGAGCTACACCCCCGGTCCTTTTTAATTTTTTATTTTGAATCAGGGTCTCTCAAAGTTACTGTTAGCCTTACTAAGTTGCTGAGGTTGGCATCAAATCTGTCATCCTCCTGTTTCAGCCTCCCAAATACTAGGATTACAGTTGTGTACCACCATACTTGACTCAAATATCATTATTATTATTATTATTATTATTATTATTATTATTATTAAGAAATAATAAATGCGAGACAAGAGAATTACAGGTTTGAGTTTTAAAATTAAAAGTAAAATCGAGCTGGGAGTGTAGTTTGGAAATAGAGTGCCCTTGGGTTCAATCCCTATTACTGTTCAAAGGAAAGAAAGAGAAGGAAGAAGGGAAAAGAAAGGAATGAGAAATAACAAATGAAAAATATGAGACATCACAGCACATGAATTAGTTGTTTACTCAGAATTATCTGGGGTTGCCGGGCTTGGTGGTACACCCTTGTAATCCCAGTACTTGGGAGGCTGAGACAGAAAGATCCAGGTTGGCGGTCAGCCTCAGCTACTTAGTGAGGCCCTCCGCAACTTAGTGACACCTTGTTTCAAAATAAAGAATTTTTAAAAATCTGGCTGGGGGTGTATCTTGAAGGTAGAATGCCTCTGGGTTCAATCCCCAGAACCACAAAAAAATAAAAATAAAGAAAAGAAAAAAATTATCTGGGGTTGTTTTCTTCCATCAGATGGAATAAAAGTTCAAAACAATCATTAAGTTGAATTATCAGAAAACTATTTTTCTTAATCAACTGAATTTGAGGGCCTAAATATTTATACCTGCTTTTTTTGTTGTTGTATTCTAGGGGTCCTTCTTGAAAGAAGATGTATTGAAGAGGAGCGAGACTAGAAAGCATCTCGCAGAAGGGTCTGGCCCTCAACAAGTACCCAACAGATGCTATTATTGTCATTATTAGTCATAATAATTTAAGCTTAAAGATGCAAACTAAACCAAGGTAGTAACAGCAGAGAAAAAAAAAATAGAGACATGTGATAGCTACTGAAGCAGTAGAATTAGCAGGGCCTTAGGGCAGCAGGGGGTGGGAGATGGAGAGCTAGATCTACCCCCCAGGGCAGGCTGGAGGAGCTGGCTGAATGATGGAGCAGAAACTCAAGAGAATCAACAGCTCTGAGAAATAAATCAATCCAGTGTGGACATTCTAAATTGAAAGAGACCTGTGAATATCCAAATATGACCACTGAGCAATTGGATCTGTCCAGATCTCAGTGGAAGGGGATTGGGTTCCAGAAAAGCCTTTGGGTACCACCATTACGGTGATGTGATAGTAAAAGTCATGGTTTAGACGAAGTTTCTCAGGGCAGGACAGCACAGTTCAGGAGGTGTTATCGGTTGAGTGATGTCCCCTCAAAATTTGCATGTTGAAGTTCTAACCCTCCAGTACTTCAGAATGTGAGCTTATTTGGAAGCAGGGTTGATGTGAATGTCAGTTGGTTAAGATGAAGTAATGGTGTGAAGGGTTAACCCAATATAAGTGGTGTCCTTATAAAAAGGGGAAATTGGGACACAGAGACATGTACACAGGGAGAAAGTCACAAGAAGATAAACAGAGGGATCAGGATGACCTTTTCACACCCAAGCATCCAACCTGCTTTCACAGTTACAGAAACCCTAGAAAACCAGAAAAATCCCAAAGAGTTTCACAGGGAGGTCATGATTGAGCAGAGGAAGGGAAAAAGCGAGCCTAGAAAAACAACAGAGGTCACTGCTGACCTTGGGAAGACCAGCTGCAGTGGAGTAAAAGAAGTGGAAGCCAATGAAAGACAGGAAGAAAAACAAATTTTCCAGAACTTTGAGGAATGAGAGGATAGAAAGGAAGTTAAAGAGGGATCACTGGGTCATGCATCTTTCTTTTTTCTCTCCTTCTTTCCTTCCTTTATTCTTTTCTTCCTTTTATTTTCAATGGTGTCTTACCATGTTGCCCAGGTTAGGCTCAAAGGATCCTCTTGCCTCAACTTCCCTAGTAGCTGGGGCTACAGGTGTGTGCCACTGTTCCCTGCTTTGTATTTTTCTTTTAATGAGAAAGATTTTGTACAGCTAATTGGTGAGGATGACTAGATAGTGGAGGAAGAAAGTTGAGAGAGAGAAGGGGGAAGGGATATGAGGGGGGAAGCAGATGAGAAGTGCTGTAGCTTGGATCTTGAATGTCCCCAAAGGCCCATGTGTCAAAGCCTTGGTCTCCAGGGTGGCGCTCTGGGAAGGTGGTGGAACCTTCTAGAGGAGGCGCTTTGTGGGAAGCTCCAGGTCACTGGGGGTGTGGCCTTTAAGGGGGGAGTAGGGACCTGGCCTCTTGCTCTTTGCTCCCTGGGCCAGCGGTGGTAGAAAAAGCTGCATTTCCAAGAGATAGTGACCACAAGATGGAGCAGGGCCTGGGGTCTGCAACTGGGACCTGCGGGGGCGGAGGCAGTGGGCCACACTGAGACAGCCAGGGATCAATGGTGGTGGCAGCAGCATCGTCTCCAGGCCCATGTTATGGCCCGATTTTGACTATGGCCTTCACTGCTGCCCTTGCTTCTGTTTTCTGAGCTGCTTCTCTAGCCTCTCTGGGGATTCTGGGAAGTGCTCATTGTCTTTTTGATTCATCCTTTTTCTGTTTCAATGGACTGATTGGGTTTCTGTTGCTCACAACTAAGGTCTTTGCCTGATTCGATCATGCATGACGCACAGCGCTTTATACAAAGGAGCTTTTGAAATCTTCCCAACAAATCTAAGAGGTGGGTTTATTCAGTCATCTCCATCTTCCCAAGGAGGAAACTGAGAGAAAAAGAGTTTAAGTAACTCACCCAACATCACAAAGCTGGTGGATAACAGAGCCGGGCTCACACCCAGGCCTATTTGCCTCCAAAGCACTTAAACACTGCACTCCACTCCACTGTCCCTTCCTTATGCAAGCCCCTCCACCGCATTAAATGCACAGTAAGTGCACAATAAGACCGTGTCCCTGTGTCTCTGTGTCCTGGCACTGGGCCAGCACCGCAACAAACACAACTCTCAACTCTTTTCTCAGGACCTTGTTCTGTAGCCCATGCATGCTGTTTCTGAGTGTCAAATCCTTGACATCAATATCCTCATCTACAAAAGGACAACCCAATTTCCCCCTATCCTTTGGACTATACTGAAATTCAATATAAGCAAATTCAGAAATTCCTGCCAGAATATGTTTCTAAAGCCAGAATCACCATCTAAGAGAGAAGGATGTATTTCCCCACGCCTGGGCTTAGGGATCTTAAAGCTTTGCCTGCCGGGTCTTCAAGGGGTGCCATGACCACATGCCCTCTTAGCCATCCCTCCCATGTCAGTTCACATCCTCCAGCATGCTGAGACAGAGTTAGGAGTGCGAGAGGTCTACTGGGGATGGGAGACACCTGTGAAATGTAAGGGAAGAGGCAAGAAGATTGGGCAGGGAGGGCCTCAGATCATAATAGAGATCTGATAAGATCTCAGCCAGTTCAATGTGGAGCTTTGAAGCAAAGATTGCTCATCGGAGGAGTCTTATATTAGGCAGATATAGCTAGGCCTACCTCCACTGCGCTTGGTCATTAACCAGGAATAGCACAGCCTCGGCTTAAAAGCTATGGTGGATTCCGATGGCACCACAACTATGCATACTCCTCCGGTTGAATGGCAAGTTTTCTATTGAAAGCTGAGTGACATACTTTCATGGCCCCTGCACTTAATACCTACCTTCTTTTCTCTAGGAATACCAGATATTTAAAGAACTATGGTAGCATATGTTTATAATCCCAGTAGTTGGGAGACTGAGACAGGAAGATCACAGGTTTGAGGCCAGCCTCAGCAATTTAGCTATAGCAAGATCCTGTTTTGAAATAAAAAATAAAAAGGGCTGAGGGTGTAACTCAGAAGTAGAATGCCCCTGGGTTTAATCCCCAGTACCACAGGGGGAAAAAAGGTACTGTATCAAAAAACCCCATGGTTTATGTGCTATGGCAACCACTCTGACCTGAATGTACTTGATTGAATGATCCCAAGCCTTCAGATATATAAAGTAGCTGCTCTTCAAAATAACAGTAATTAGGTTAGAGATCCTATAGTAAATATTCATTTATTTGTGTATGTGGGGGGGGGGGTAACTGGGAATTGAACCCAGAGGCATTCTACCTCTGAGCTACAACTCCAGCCCTGTTTTATTCTTTATTTTGAAACAGGGTCTCACTAAGTTGCAGAGGGCCTCACAAGTTGCTGAGACTGGCCGGGAACTTGTGATCCTCCTGTCTCAGCCTCCCAACTACTGGGATTACAAGTGTACACTACCACACCCAGCTTATAAATATTCATTTAGAACTCTAGTTCACTAGATAAACTCAACTCTTATGATCCTCTGACTTCCTACCTCTTCTGCCATTATTTCTAATGTGGTACTGGGGATGGAACTCAGGGTCATTCTACCTCTGAGCTATACCCCCAGCCCTATTTTATTTATTTTTTTTATTTTGAAACAAGGTCTTGCTAAATTGCAGAGGACCTCACTAATCTTCTGCCAGTTTTGTACCAATACCCAAAGGAATCTCAGCAGCTCATATTTTGTGGGCACAGCCAAGCAACTTCTCCAAATTGCCCAGCCATTTCCTGATGGAACAGCATATCTGTAAAGCACTAAAGCTGGAAGCAGCCTCAAACAGCCATTCCTCGCTGTGACTGCCTCCCTCGATGCCACTGTCTCAGTGCTAGTGACCCAAGTTTAGGAGAAATCATTCCCTTTACAAACCATTATTAAGTACTTACGAGTCATCAGACGCTACTGAGGTACTGAAATCAGAATGGTTGCAGTTGTTTTAAAATATATCAACAAGTGAAGTGTGGTGACACACACTTCTAATCCCAGTACGTGGGAGGCTGAGACAGGAGGATCTCAACTTTGTAGCCAGCCTCAGCATCTTAGTGAGGCTGTCAGCAACTTAGTGAGACCTTGTTTCAAAATGAAAAATAATACTTGGGAGGCTGAGACAGAAGGATTGCAGGTTCAAAGCTAGCCTCAGCAACTTAGTGAGACCCTGTTTCCAAATAAGAAATAAAATAGGTCTAGGGGTATAGCCCAGAGGAAGAAGACCCCTGGGTTCCATCCCCAGTACCAAAAAAGAGAAAGAAACAAAAAATAAATAAAATAGGATTGGGGGTGTAGCTCAGAGGTAGAATGTCCCTGGGTTCAATTCCTAGACACACACACACACACACACACACACACACACACACACACACATTTACAAATTATTTTTCAATTCTCTCTTGAAACGATCCAGCCTAATTCCTCTTTCCATGAGTGTGAGTCAGATTTAATGACTCACTTCTAACAAATAGAAGGTGGTAATAGTGATAATGTTTGACTTTTGAGAGTAGGTCATAAAAGGCAATGCTTCAGCCAGGCGTGGTGGCACACTTCTGTAACCCCAGTAATTGGGAGGCTGAAACAAGAGGATCACAGGTTCGAGGCCAGCCTCCACAATTTATCAAGGACCTCGGCAACTTAGTGAGACTCTGTCAAAATAAAATAGGTCTGAGAGTGTAGCTCAGAGGTAGAACGCCCTTGGATTCCATCCTCAGTAGAAAGAAAGAAAGAAGGAAGAAAGGGAGAAAGAGAGAGAAAGAAAGAAAGAAGAAAATAAGGAAGAAAGAAAAGCGCTGCATATTCTGCCTTGGTTCCTGTTGCATCACTTGCTCCCAGGAAATGGACCGCCAAGTTGCGAGGACACTCAAGCAGCCTATGGAAAGGGGCATGTTACGAACCTCTGGCCAGTAACCACGGAAAGGCATAACCTTGTGGACCAGTGTCCTCCAGCCTCAGTCAAGTCTTCAGATGACTGCAGCCCCAGTCACCAGTTTAAGTGCAACTTCATGACATAAGAAGTATTAAAGTAGCCGGGCATGGTGGCGCACGCTTGTAATCCCAGCATTCGGGAGGCTGAGACCAGAGGATCCGGGTTCGCGGACAGCCTCAGCTACCTAGTGAGGCACTCCACAACTTAGTGAGACTCGGTTTCAAAATAAAGAATAAAAAATAGGGCTGGGGGTATAGCTCGGAGGTAGAATGCCCCTGAGTTCAATCCCCAGTACCTCAAAAAAAAAAAAAAAAAAAAAAGTACTAAAGTCTTTTCTTCTATCAAATAGTTTGGACAGACAGCAGCCATTTTAGCTTATCTAACTTTTCCCACAATCTTAAATTTCATTTCTTTGTCAAACCACAAAAAGTCAAAACTCCCACCTGTCTTTAAATTAGCCAGTCATGCAGAATTGTGCTTTAAACTAGCCAGTTGAGTAGAGTTGTGAACCCAAGTCCTCACCAATCAGGGCACAGGGCAGGATGGTGTCAGGAATAAAACCCAAGCAGACCTCCTGCCCAGTGTACTTGCTTACCAGACTTTTTGTCAGTTGCACCCTTCTGCAGAAGTAAAAGAGTTTGCCTTGCTGAACCACTATTAAGTGTTTGTTTCTACCGCTTATTCACATTTCCCACCATGAGAGAAGCCAAGCCCAGGCAATCTAGTCCCCAATTCCTAACTCACAGATATTGAGATGTAAATGTCTGGTGTTAAGTCACCAAATTCTGGGATAATTTGTTCTATAGCAATAGACATGGTTGAGAGACATGGCAAGCACAGCCTCTGTCCTCATTCTGGCAGCAGAATGGAGAGAGGAGAGGGAGGGAGGAAAAGAGAGAGGGAAGAAAGAAAAAGGAGAGTTAGGAAGGAAGGGGGAAGAGGGAAGGAAAGAGAGAAAAAGAGAAGGAAGGGAGGGAGGGAGGGAGGGAAAAAGGAAAAGATTCAAATAACCCCTGACAAAATCTGGATTGACAAAATATTTCTAAGACCTGGTGCATTTGATTTCCAGTGTCTTCAAGGTATGTTAAGTTTTTCTCGAAGGCTAAAATGTCCGTATCTTTCTCTGCTTTCTCTTTGCATCAGTTGGCTGCAGGTGCCTGACCACAGTGCTTAATCACGTGGACTTTCTCTTGTCCTCTCACGGTAGAAGGCCTGAGGTGGGACTGAGGCAGCTGCTCAAGGAAGACGCCAAGGTCTCAGGCTCATTCCAGCTTCTTTCTCTATCACTCTTTGCACCTGACTTTCCTCCTCAGAATTAGAAACTGGGCTGCTGCCCCTCCAGCATGGTGCCCATACCCCAGGCAGGAAGAAGGGGAAGAATGAAGGGCAAAAACACATGTGCCAATTGGACTCGTCCCTTTTTATTGGGAAAACAATGGCTTTCCTGGATGTGCCCCACCCAGGAAACCTCTGCTTATTTCTCTTTGGCCAGACCTGGGTTGCAGACGCTCCAACTGCAGAGGAGTTTGGGGAGGCCCATGGTCTTTGATAGGCACACTGATGCCCTCAACACCCTGGCTCTGTGAGTGAGGAATGAGGGGAGACCAGAGGCTGGGAGGCCAGCTCTGGAATCAGCCCAGGAATCAGCTGGATTCCCAAGTGCTAACTCAGTCTCGGAAGCTTGGATGAAGATGATCTTTGGCCAAGTCTCTTCTCCATCACAAAGATTCAGGCTCTGCATATAGGCTGCTAAGCCATGCAAATGAAAAATGAAAGTGCCATGAAATACATGTATGGTTTGCATACAGAATATTAAACAATATCTGTTTAAGACAAACATGAATCTTTTTTTCCTTGAAATGTTATTCTTGTCACTGCACATGCTCAATTTTAAAAATCAACTTTCAAGAACTTAATTCATTATCAAACTTTGAGCCTGCAATGAAGGCACATGGCTGCTGGGTGTTTCTCCTCCAGTCATGTGGTTTCCTTCATATCCTTCAGGTGGATATCTGCTCCACTGGAGAGGGAACAAGTGAAACTCTCCACGCATCCATCCAATGAAACTGCCAATCCTGCTGTGAACTAGAAAATCAAAAGGATATGTATGAAGAATCAAGAATGAAAGGAATGACCTAGTGTGGGGATGCATGCCTGTAATCCCAGTGCCTGGGAGGCTGAGACAGGAATATTGAAGGTTCAAATCCATCCTCAGCAACTTAGCAAGACCCTGTTTCAAAATACAAAGGGCTGGGGATATAGCTTGGAGGTAGAACACACCCTTGTTAAAAAAAAAAAAAAAAAAATTGCAAGGGATGCCTGGAGGGTGTATCTAAAACCCTGGGTTTCATCCCCAGCACCACAAAATGAAAGAATGCAAGGGACTCATAAAGGAGCTGAGCCTACGTGAGAGAGAGTTTCAAAGGCAGGCGGCAGAGTGATTTGTGAGGAGAAAGGTGGGGAGAGGTTTCCTCAACAAGGAAATGACCAGTTTGCTAGCTCAGAGTCCAGGGCGGATGAAATCTGAAGCACAGGCAGCGAGGCAATGGCAAACAGGACGTGCCTTCATGTGAGGAATCCACTTTTCAGTTAGTAACACTGCCCTGTTAGCTCAACTCACCAAACATTTATTGGCCATCATCTGTGAGCCAGAAATTCTGGTGGAAGCTTGGATTCTGCCCCGCCCCACAGGAGAGGAGAAGGAATAGTATCGCTAGATGGAATTTTGGGGGGACACATGTTCATTTTAGAGATAAGGATATTATGGTCCATAAACATTAAATGACTCTCTGTCACCACCAGCTAATTAACAGAAAGCCATGACAAGATCCTGGATCTTCAGAGTCTTGAATGTACTGAACTCCCAAACAAAAACCTTGAGACCTAGACGGAGCCGTCTCCTCTCCAGGGCCGTGCCTCCAAGAGACGGGTTTTGCTGCTGCTGCCGTTTTGTTTGTTACAACTGGCTTGCCGTGTCTCCCAGCTACCTTTGTAAACTGCAGGGGGGAAGGCAATGCTGCTTCCTGGGGTGAAGCTTGGCAATGGGAAGACCTGGATTACAACTGGACTGCCATTCACTGTGTGGCCACTGGGAAATTATCTAATATTACTGAGTCTCAGGCTCTTTGTGTGTATAATAAGGCTAACTATCTGCTTTATAAGGGTGATGCAAGAATTTAATGAGATAGTGTATCACAAAGCAGTGTTATAAAGTCACACACTAGTATACAAGCAGGGCTTGATATATACTTATTATCATCATTTTATTCCTTTCCACTCTCCTTCCTCTCCAAAGAAAGCATAACCCATGTCATCGCTTGGACCTGGGTGTAGCTATAGCTACAGCTCTATTTTTTATTTTGAAACAGAGTCTCACTAAGTTGCTGAGGCTAGCCTTGAACCTGAGATCTCCCCGTCTCCGCCTCCCAAGTACTCCAAGTACTGGAATTACAAGCGTGTGCCACCACACCCAGCTCTAAGCCTCTTTTTTAACTTTGAGGTGTACAACAAGATGTTTTGATGTGTTTATCTTTATATACTTAGTGGTTACTACAGACAAGAAAACCAACACACCCATCATTCACACACAACATTCCCACCTTTCTTTTCTTGTCTGTGGTAAGAGAACCCAAAATCTACTCTTCAGGCAAATAGCATCATAGAGTACAATATTACTAACTATAGTTCTCATGTTCTACATTAAATCTCTAGCTATTCATCCTATGTAACTGCAACTTGTGTGTGTGTGTGTGTGTGTGTGTGTGTGTGTGTGTGTGTGTATTAGATAGGGTCTCACTATGTTGCCTGGGCTGGTCTTATATTCCTGGGCTCAAGCAATCCTCCTGCCTCAGCCTTCTGAGTAGTTTGGACTACAAGCATTGCCACTGTGCCCAGCTAGTCACTGTAACTTTGTCCCCTGGTGACCCTCTGTCTTATCATCTGTAAAATGCCAGTGATAATACCTCATTTGCAGGATTAAATAAAAGAAGGCCTATAAAGTGCTTAAAATAGTAAACCATAAGAGCAAAACAAATATGTATTTTATTACCCTGAGGTCAGTGACTTCGTCTTATAAAAAAAATTGCAATTTCCTTCTATTAAAAGGTGAAATAAAATACCGTGCTAGCCAAGAGTGGTTAACCAATTATTTCATTTGAACTCAAAGTAAAAAATAAGTATAGCCAAAATAATTATAGGCTATGAAGAGAATTAAATATAGCAATATATGTGACATCCTCAGTGCGGTGCCCACCACACTTCTGTGCTCACTAAATAAAAGCTATTCATGTTACTATATGCAATAATGAACACGATAAGTGTGTTTCATCCTGGCTTATTTTTAGGAGGTCATGCAGATGTTATTAATTTCTTCATCATTATGATAAGTTGATCAAACTTAACTCAAAATTAAGTCTACAAAATAAACCCCCTGGAAATTGTTATCAATCCCCATTGTTTTGGGTTATATATTGGCAGGAAGTCTCTCAAGTCACAAAATGTACCCTATAAAACTTACCCTTTTAACCATCTTACATTTTCCTTATGTTGAACCAATGCTTACATTCTTACAGCCATCAAAACTTTAGGGCACTTAGAATCCCATCGACTGTCAATGAGACATAGAAAGAGCAAAGGGTGAATTTTACACATAATCAAAAATTTCAGTTTGTCCTAGCAGCTTCAACTATCTCATTTCCCATTCTTATTTTTTTTAATGTGCTAAGTAACTGATTTATTAAATCAAATTTTAATGCATTCAGTGTTATAATTTAGCAAGGTAGTTTACTCTAAATATGTTCATGAACAAAAATGCAAATTTTTGTACTTTTATTGGTGCATTGTAATTATATAGCATAATGAGGTTCAAAGTGATGCCCACCCAGCTCCTCCTCCTCCCCGCCCATGTTATTGAGATGGAGATTGATAACTTCATATATGAGCGTAGCATTATTTGAACTGTTTTCTTCATCAAGTCTCCTTTTTCCCCTCCTCATCTCCTTTCCCAAATCCCCTCCCTCTATTCTACTGGCCTCTCTCCTCCTCGTTTATTTCCCAATTTCTCTTTAGCTTCCACATTTAAGATAAAACATACAACCCTTCACTTTCTCAGACATAAAGAAGACCAAAATTTGCCCCTTTTCATTCTTCATTTTTAAGAGAGCCACCAACCCGTGGCTACAGCAGGTTGGCAGTGGGAACCTTGGGAGGAAGAAGGAGCCTCCTCCTCCTCAGTGCTCCAGAGCCCAGGCAGGGCCCGCAGCTCGGCAGGTGGGGCTCCGGCTGGATTTCAGCTTCAGCTAGCTTCTCAACCAGGTGTCTTTGTGCAGTACTCCAACTGCACAACTGTACACAGCAGCCCCATTCAGCTTTCAGTGATTTTGAAGTATCTACTCTTTCCCTTCCTCTGTACAGTCAAAGATGAAAGCAGTTTTTCTCCAAAAGACTCATGAAACAGAGAGTCCCAGAGAGAAAACCTCTGAGTAGTGGAGTGGAGTTGACTATTTTCAACCCTTGTCATCAGCTGTTGCCTCTTCTCTTGTTCTAAACCCACAGCCTCAGCTGAAAAGACAAGAGTACATTTACACAGGATGGATCCAACCACAAACTGTCTGAATTAGTGTTGGGGGACTTGACTCAACTTTGATCCACGAGAGCAGGGACAGTACTAATGAGGCTCACCATTGTTCCCTCAGCTCTTAGGACGTGCATGATACATAAAGAAGGGTTCAGCTGGGTATGGTAGTTACACACTTGTAATCCCAGTACTTGGGAGACTGAGACAGGAGGATCACAGGTTCAAGGCCAGCCTCAGCAACTAAGTGAGATCCCGTTTTCAAATAAAAAATAAAATAGGTCTGGGGGTGTGGCTCAGAGGTAGAATGCTCCTGGGTTCAATCACCAGTGCAAAAAAAAAAAAAAAAAAAGGAATGACAGATTCAGGTGTCCATTAAAAAAAATGCTCTCTGCTCACACAGAAACAGATTGAAGTGGGCATGTGTGCATGTGCATGGAATCTCTACAACGGTACACAAGAAATCAGCAGCAATGGTGGCTCTGGGAATGGGCAATGGGAGTGCAGATAATAAAGGTTAGAGCGAGACTTAATTCTCACTGTATGTGTTCTTTTTCGGTCTCCTGCCTCTTCATGACAGCAGGGCGGGGGCCACCTTCCTCTGCTTGGCCTTCTTTCTTTTTGGCATTTTGGGCGGTTGGAGGAAATAGGCATGCTCTTTTGTACTGTTAGTGAGTTTTCTATTTTAAAAATAAATAAAAAACTCATTCTGAAAGAAAAAAAATCCCCTCTCGCAAAGGAAAAGATACCTAAACCACACATCACAAACAGGAGCTCACGCGAGCACACGCACGCGCGAGCGCGCGCACACACTATACAGCAATGGCGCATAAGATCGCTGATGACAGATTTCAGTCCAAACAACTTCCCCAGTGATCGTTTGGCCTCACCTCTCCTTATTCCTCCAGCTGCACAGCCCTCCAGAAGGCCCAAGATGGAGTTTCCAGAGAGAAGACTGAGAATCTTTTAAGGCCAAGATCTTGAAGCACTCCCCACGATCGAGAATGTGCAGCGAGACTGTGCCGGGTGGCTGGTTCCTGGAGGGCTTCGCTCGAAGGCCCTAGAGAGGACTTGCTGCGGGCTTGGGGAGGGGGAAGAGCAGGGGAGACACGATGCCTGTGGTCATCAGTGAGGGAGCAGTCTTCTGGGTGCCCTCGCTTTAGGAGCCAGCATTGTGCTTGCTGAAAAATATATATCACTTACGACAGCGGTCAGATGGCAGCTGATTCAAGAGGGCCGACTTTGCTCACTGTGACCTTCCCCCTGGCCTTTCCTTGTCTTCCTGCCTGTTCAACCAATCATTTTTTTTTTTTCAGTTGCCTTTGTATTAGCACTTAAAATACCTATTTTTATTTCAAGATGACATTTAAAAATTATTCTAATACAACAGCAAAAATATATTTCTGCAATTATAAAAGAGCTAAAGTGGAATCTATAACTAAATTATTCTCATGCTTACAAGTGTGATTCTGAAATAAATACTTCTATGCAGCTCTACTGTAAGCTTTCCAGGTTTGGTTTAAACACACACACACACACACACACACACACACACACACTCAGCACATATACACACTCACATTCTCAGCTGTGGGTAGGCTTAAAGATTATATTTCATGAATTTTTTTTTTTTGGACAAGAGTTCTTCAAGAGCCAACCAACCCTAGAAACTAAAGTTCGTAAACCAGTCCACAAGGCAGGTGGAAACAAGTTAAATGAATTGGGTTGAACAGGATTCTTACACAATATCCAAAGCGTGCACTATTCTGCAGCAATCTGGGAGTACTTCAGGATTGGCCGGCAGTCTTCTTTAGACATGATTTCATCAGAAGAGTTTAAGAAGGTGGACGCTTTAACATCACTAAGTGAATTTAGGTGACATGTCCCTTTTGTGTTAACTTGACTCTCCTGAATGACCTAGTTAGCAAACTAGTCACTAATAATTTGGTCACTGGGCAAATCAAGTCTACAAAAAAGGAGCCATTATTCAAAATACTGTGTCATAGTCTGAACCCACTCAAATGATTTATTTTTGACATAACCCTGTAACTTCAACATGAGGTGTGTAACTAAAGCCAGTGCATCCACCACAACCGAGACGGCGCCTCTTCTTCTAAGGTTTAGGTTTTGCCCAGAATTCCTTATACATGGGATAGCCCTACCGAGAGTCATCGTGCCGACAACAAAGCCTTGGGCAGCCACCCACATGTGGATCAGATGAACGGACATTTTAGTATTGCCCCTGCTCTTCAACTTGTACAATCCATAGGCCACGATTGCTGCAAAACCTGCCATTCCAATAGGTACAAGTGGTGCCTCTTTTGCTTTTCGGATAAGTTTAGATCCTTGATTTTCATCTTATGAAGAAAGAGAAACATCTGTATTGGATGACATAGTGATTGCTTGAAGAAACTTCTGACACGAACCAAACCCCTCACCACCCAGCTGGCTTCTGGCCTCGACCGATCATTTCATTGCAATTTGCTTGAAGATTATTTTCTTGTGTGACCTTCGACAATGTGGCTTGCTATACCTAGAGCGTGGATTTCAAGATTTCGATATGTGGTGGGACTGTGGGTTACATTTTTGTACTTTCTTGTTTCTAACTTTTCTCCAGCAAACATGTCTACTTTTGCAGTAGAGAAAGACATGACATCATCTTTTTCGAGTTTGCATTGTGTCACCAAGAAATTGGAAACTACAATCTTGTGCTTTAGTATCAAAAATACAATGTGAACAAAAAGTCAGGTTTAGAACAGATGAGGGGTAGATAATACTGGCAAGGCTTTGAATTTATATACATACATTCTTCTTTTCCCTCCATTTTTTTTCTTTCTTTTTTTTTTTTTTTTTTTTTTTTGTGCCACAGATTGAACCCAGGGGCATCTGAGCTACACCCCCAGCTCTTTTATTTTTTATTTTGAGACAGGGTCTCACTAAGTTGCCCAGGCTGGCCTTGAACTGGCAATCCTCCTGTCTCAGCTTCCCAACTAGGTGGGATTACAGACATGTGCCACTTCACCCAGCTTCTTCCAAGTTCTTAGTTGTTTGTTTATTGGTACTGGGGATTGGTACTAGGACATTCTTACCTCCAAGCTACACCCCCAGCTCTCTTTATTTTTATTTCGAAACAGAGTCTCACTAAGTTGCTGAGGGGCTCACTAAGTTGCTTAGGCTGGCCTCAAACTTGTGATCCTCCTTTCTCAGTCTCTCAAATACTGGGATTACAGGTGTGCACCACCACATCCAGCTCTCACAGCTCTCCCATGTTCTTTAAGAGTTAAAGGTGCAAGGTTCTTCTTGATTCTCCAGTCCTATGTTCCCTGCCCCCACCTTATTCCCCCAACACCTGCTAGCTGATGCTCTCTCTTGAACCATATTCTTCACTTCAGCTGCCTTTATAAATGAACTTTCTAAACTGGGAAAGTAATACTCCACACCACTAAGCAGAAGCAGTTTCACAAAGACAGATGGAAACAGAGAAATGGGACCACATTCGCTTGATGATTTGCATAGCTCCAGACACTGAAAGCCAGGGGCCCTAGAGTTCAATCAAGGCATTCTTACAACTCCTGAAAAGTTAGCCCTCCCCTCAGGCCTGGGCCTCCTTCAGTGCTCCTCCATGCCTGCAGGGCTGTGGCACCATGAATAGGGCTGAGTACTGCCCCAGAGTCCAGCCGCCTGGTTCAAATTCTCAGATTGCCACTTCCACTTTGGAGACTTGAACAAAGTACCTCCTTTCACTAAACCTTTATTTCCTCATCTGCAAAATAGGAACATCATGAATTAAGTGAATAATGCATGTGGCACCAGCGAATGCTCAGTGGACCCGAGTTATTCTTAATTTCAGTCATTCTGCTATTTCTTCCCCCGCTGCCTCTCAACTCTCACATTTAAATTTGAATTTCTCATTTTGATGTCTGGTTTTGTTTGTTTGTTTGTTTGGTTGGTTGGTTGGTTTGGTTGGGTTTTTTTGGTTTTTTTTTGTTTTTTTTTTTGTGGTACTAGGGATTGAACCCAGGGGCATTCTACTTTCAAGTTACACCTCTAGCCCTTTGTTTTAAAACAAAACAAAAAAATCTAGGGTCTCACTAGATTGCCGATGCTGGCCTTGAACCTGCAAACCTACAATCTCAGCCTCCAAAATACTGAGATTATAGGCTTATGCCACCAATTAAAGAACATGGGGAGAGGAGAGCTGGGCATGGTGGTGCACACTGTAGTCCCAGCTACTCTGGAGGATGAGGCAGGAGGATAGCTTGAATCCACGGGTTCAAAGCCAGACTGAGCAACATAATGATATCTTTTTAATGATAATCCATTAAAAAGATCCACAAAATAAGAACATTCATTTTATTTGAGGAGAATTTTGTCTGGGTTGATTCTGAGGTATCACAAACATAAAGGAGAAAGAATTCCTGGTTAATCAGTAAGCTATATGATTACTAGTTAATTGGTAAGCTGAATGATTGCTCAGAACCGTGTTCTGTGAATGGAAGAAGAAAGAGGAGGAGGAGGAAGAGGAGGAGCAGGAGGAGACAGTACAGACTGAAGTTCCCACTGCACAGAGCACAGAAGAAGGAACAGCCAGTGAGGAGGGTCCCCTGTTTAACTGCGTCTTTCTTTACATGACAGATGGGATGAGCAGCGATCCCAGAGAGGTTATTTGAGACAGTACATCTACAGCAGTGGTTCCCAATCAGAGGCAATTTTGTTTCCCGGGGGCTTTTGACGATGTCTAAAGATCTTTTTGTTATCACAATTGTGGGGGGGGGGGATACTACTGGCATCCACTAGGCAGAAGATAAACATCCTACCTGCACAGGACAGCTCCCCACAACAAGTAATTATCCAGCCCAAATGCCAATAGTGCTGAGAAACCGTGAGCTAGAAGACCAACACTTTTTGTTGTTTTGTTTTGTTTTGTTTTGTTTTGTTTTTGCGGTACTGAGGATTGAACCCAAGGGCATTCTACCTCTGAGCTATACCCCCAGCCCTATTTTTTATTCTTTATTTTGAAACTGGGTCTCACTAAGTTGCGGAGTGCCTCACTAGGTAGCTGAGGCTGGCCTCGAACCCGGATCCTCCAGTCTCAGCCTCCCGAATGCTGGGATTACAAGCGTGCGCCACCACGCTGACCGACACTTTTTGAAAGACATGAATAGTTGCCTTCCTTTGCCTTTAAAAGATGAGTGTTAAGCCAGGTGTGGTGGTGCATGCTTGTAATCCCAGTACTCGGGAGGCTGAGACAGAAGGATTAAAAGTTCATGACCAGTCTCAGCTACTTAATGAGGCCCTGTTTCAAAATAAAGGATGAAAAATACGGCTGGGGGTGTAGCTCAGAGGTAGAATGCCCCTGGATTCAATCCCCAGTACCAAAAAAAAAAAAAAAAAAAAAAGTGTTGCCCGGTGTGGGGCACACACCTGTAATCTCAATACTTAGGAGACTGAGACAGCAGGTTCAAG
>PVLC010002012.1:112799-125356 GCA_004027655.1 Graphiurus murinus
TTTTCAAAAAAAAAAAAAAAAAAAAAATAGGGCTGGGGGTGTGGCTCAGAGGTAGATCACCCTCAGGTTCCAAGTTTCCCAGTACTGGAAAAAAAAAAAGGGGGGGGGGGTCCGCTGAGATATAGCTCAGAGGTAGATTGTACCTGGATTCAATTCCCAGTAACACCAAAAACAAACAAACAAAAAAAAGTGTTCACGGAAATTCTTTTTAGTATTTTCAACTACTTTTATTCCTGGCAGCAAACAATGTTCTCAGACTCAGCTCTAATCACACCTCTTTTCCTGCCATTGCTCCCGGGCCCTCACTTACCTACGGCTCTCACCCCACAAGCACTTTGCTTGGAGAAAGGAATGGAAACGCAGGACCGCAGCAGACACATGTGTTAATGATTACATGATATCACCATGAAATTCCAGTCCCAGTAGCCTTGTCCTCAATGCTTCTTTAGATAAGTCTGGACAGCAGAATGGGCTGCTGTCCAAGCAGATTACATTAAAAGAGCTTGTAATACACTACAAGAAAAAAAAAAAAAAAAAAAACTTATCACCATGATTAATCAGGAAGAGTTTTACTGGCTGTTTGTTAATGCATTTCACCAATCAAACAACTAAGGAATGTGACTGTGGGCTGTTGACCCTGGTAACTTGACACCACTGTGCTGTGTTAAATTGATAAATTAGTTTAAAAGAATGTTTACCTCCTTTACTGTATGACTCTGCTAGACGCCCTTTTATAAGAGGATGAGCCTGGCTTCGAAGAGTCTAGCGTGTAAGGCAAGGAGGGCTGACACAAAGGGACCCAACGCGCCACGTCATTGCCTCGAACTCAGGCCCCTTGAGGGCAAAAGGCCACATCCCTAAGCCGGCCCTCTCTCTACTCATGTCCACCAGGGGAGAAAAACAAAGGTCTCTCCGTGAAGCCATGAGTGGGAACACCAGGATGTGCCCTCCACTCACACTGCCTTTCAGAACTACTTGACTTTGGTAGCTGATTCAGGTCTGAGATGGACCAAGCAAACACACATGGCAATCCAGATGGTCAACCATCACTGACCAGAACTTTAAGTAAAGCCGTAGTTTCTTGGCATTCGTAAGAGCCAGCGAGTGTGTATAGCAAAGAGGTGGTTTGAGAACTGTTTGGACGGAGCCGGCACTGGGGTCACACTTGATGACTTAATGGCTCACAACCTTGGCTGCTACTTATTGAGCACTTATTTGACCACTGTGCAAAACTCCTTTGGATGATTTAATCCTTGCAACAGTCCGTGAGACCAGTACTATACATCCTTGAATTGCAGAGGAAGGAAGTCTTTGGAGACCAAAGTCAGGAGAGCTCACAAAATTCGCCTTCTACAGACCTGAATGAGTGGCAAGTGAGGTGAGGTACAAGAGCCTTGGGAGAGAAGCGAAGAAGAGGTCAGAGCTAACAGGGAGGGGGCGGCTTGGGCGTTCGAGGTAAGGCAGGAAGCAGTGGGGAGGCTGGTTAGAAGACCATCTGCAAAGGGCCAGAGGTCCAAAGGTATGCACTTGTGATGTGAGAGATCTTTGTAGGCATTTAATAACAGTAAATCACTTAAAGAGGTTATTCATTTTTCAGTTCTCCTTCCTTTATTTGGATTAAATCAAGGGAAAAAAAAATCTAAGTTTGGTGCTAATATGTTTGTGAGCTTGCTCATTTGTTTGTTTGTTTGTGGTACTAGGGATTGAACCCAGGGGCGTTGTACCTCGAGCTACATCCTCAGGCCTTTTTTTTTTTTTTTTTTTTTTTTGGAAACAGATCTCTTTAGGTTACTGAAAAACTTCACTGCAATGCTGAGGCTGTCCTCAAACCTGTGATCCTCTTGTCTCAGCCTCCCAAGTACTGGGAATGCAGGTGTGCACCACCATGTCCAGCCTATTTTTCTTTTCTAAAGCCAGAATAATATTTATGGGCCTCATCTCATAAAGGCTACTTGGGATAGGGCTGTTGCCAACCCATTAGTCATAAAGATACTCCATGCTCCTTTCTAAGGCATAGTAATGTTACCAACAGTAATCATGGCTATTGCCATTATCACATTTCTTCGGTGCCCACACTATACCAGGCCTCTGCTGAGAGCGTCGCAGGCATTGTCTCTTTAACCTCCATAGCAATATTATGAGGGTGTGGCTATTATTCCCATTTTAGAGAGGAGGCAATGGAGGCTTTGAGATGTTTAGGGCTCAATCATGGGCACAGCTAGAAAGATCTAGGATGCCACACCAGCCAGCCCCACTGAAGCATGGCAGGGAGCTGATGTGCTTCATCAGCTAGTCTCCTCTTATCTCTTCTGTCTCCCCAACACCTAAACCCAGGGGATCCTCAAGCCTAGCTGTACACGAGAACCACCTGGGAGTTTGTTAAGGTTAAGATGCTGAGGGCTGGGGATGTAGCTCACTGGCACAGCACCTGCTCAGCATGCACAAGGCCCTTGCTGTGGCTCCCAGCACCACAGTAAAATATTAACATGCTAGATGGGCATGGTGGCACATGCCTGCAATCCCAGTCTTGGGAGGCTGAGAAAGGAGGATCACAGGTTCAAGACCAGCCTCAGCAGCTTAGCGAGACTCTCAGCAACTTAGCAAGATCCTTTTTCAAAACAAAACAAAATACTAAGAAGGGTTGGGGGTATAACTCAGAGGTAGCACACCCCTGGGTTCAAAACCTAGTACCACAATACTAATAATAATGATAATAATAATAGTAATAATTGCCAGGCGTGGTGGTGCACACTTGTAATCCCAGCATTCGGGAGGCTGAGACCAGAGGATCCAGGTTCGCGGCCAGCCTCAGCTACCTAGTGAGGCACTCTGCAACTTAGTGAGACCCTGTTTCAAAATAAAGAATAAAAAATAGGGCTGGGGGTATAGCTCGAAGGTAGAATGCCCCTGAGTTCAATCCCCAGTACCACACACACACATACACACACAAATAATAGTAATAATGATAAGACGCTGACACACACATGCTCCCTGTCTCTAGCCATGTGATGCCCTGTACTGCCTGACGACATCACCAGCAAGAAGGTCATCATCAGATGAGGCCCTTCAGCCTTTCACCTGCAGAGCCAAAGTGACAGGCTAATCTTGAGTGGAAATGTAGCGACCCATAACAGCCAAAACAATCCTGACAAAGTCAGAAGACTCAAACTTCTCAACTTCAAAATTCACTGCAAAGAATCTGTGGCTTGTTCGTCCGTTTCTGAGTTATGCATATAATTGCGATGAACATGCGACGCATACTTCCATTACTGCTGCATACATATGTGAAAAAAATCACTGACAATCTCAATAACATGTGTGGGGGAGGGGAGAGAGTGAGGAGGGAGCAGGGGAAGCTCACCCAGTTCCATGTGCCCCTCCCTCTGAACTACATTGAGTGTCCCTATCATTCAGAACTATGTTAAGATGTGACTACAATGCATCAATAAAGTATATTTAAAAATAAATATACTAAGTAACTTGTAAAAGAATAATAATAGTAAGCTGCTTAGGCCCACCACTCACTCACTGAGTCAGAGTGCTGTAGGTCACAGCCCGTGAACCTTTACTTAAAGCAACCTCCCCAGGTGCTGCTGGTGCGCACCAGGCTAGGAACCTCTGTTGAGGGCTGTTGACTTTTCCAGCTGGCTGGAGCCCGAGTGTCTGGGCTGGGACACTTCCTGCCCTCTCTTCCCTTCACAGTGGGCTGCTCAGGGAATTTCACGGTATAGTCACTCGTCATGTCCTTTGATGACAGTGAGGGTGCTGTGTCAGGACAAGGGTCCTGTAAGATGCATGGTTGCTTAAGAAAATCCAGACATGGGGTCCCTCCTGCCACTTGCCTCCTATCCAGAGGAAGAGCTGTTACAGGCAAGCAGAGGCCAGGTGGCCAGGAGTCCAGTGGCCATGGCCAGCTGTCTCGCCTTCTCCTTTCCCAAGGGGGCAGGGAGACAGTTCTCTGCAGGTCCTTCATCTCTTCTGGTCAGTTGGTGTCCAGCCGGGCCCTGGGTCATGGCGTCCACAATAGCCTGCCAGGATTACTGAACCGACTTCCCAGCATCCCGGGGGAGACAGAACCATGAAAGGTTAGCCAGAGGAGGGACTGAGAGCCCATTCGGCCAATTCATGAATGGAAAACTGCGGTCCAGAAATGGGAATAATGCTCCCATTGGAAGGGAGGTGTCCTTATTCCAACCAATATTTATCTGTGAGAAGATTCGGGCTCAAAACGATGTTGAGGGCTTACCCTCAATCAAATGGTGTTAACTGAAGCTGGGCATGGTGGCACATGCCTTTAATCCCAGTACTTGGGAGGTTGGGATAGGAGGATCACAGGCTTGAAGCCAGCCTCGGCAACTTAGTGAGACCCTGTTTCAAAATAAAAAATAAAACAGGCTGGGGTTATAGCTCAGAGGTGTAACCCCTAGGTTCAATCCCCAGTTAAGCACACACACACACACACACACACACACACACACACACACACACACAAACTTGTTAGCTTAGAAAATAGATTAGTTAGTTAGCTACCCAGAACAAGGAATAGAATGGCCCACAGGGTTGCCAAATTAGTTCTTTGAACTGTGTGGTGTGAAATTCTCTCTCTTTCTTTCTGGTAAATATTGATTGGGTAGGTCTGGGAAGTACGACACTGTGTCCGTGGGTACATAATTATTTGGAAAGTCATTCTTTGAAATCTGTTTCCATATTACCTAGAAACTTCTTTCCCAAAAAATCTCCTTCCGGTAGCCAGGTGTGGAATTGAGGAATGGACTCTGGCCCACAGGAAGGGGATGCGTCCAGGACTTGCCAATACCCAGCCCTGGGCTTGCTTCAATCATTTCTTGATCCATACTTATATGACTGACCATTATTAAATGGCCCTTGAACTTTGTCAATTCAGCTATTACACAGTCAAATTAGATCTCCCTTTTTAAAATTTTTTAGAGATGTAGCCAACCAAGTGTCACAGAGTTTCTTGCCTATGCTATAAAATCTCCAAACTTTTCAGGAAATTGGTAGTCAATGTTATAGAAAATGTTAAGAATGTTCTATGTGCCGGGCATTGTTTAAGCACTACACGCAATCTCTGTCATTGGACTTTTGCAATGATCTTTGGAGGTAGTTACTATTATTATTCCCACTTTACACAACAAGGAATCTGAAACTCTGAGATGCTCCAGTACTCCTGAGGTCACACAACTCAGACTCAGACCGAGACAGATTTACTACCAAGCCTGTCCCCTTGACTGTAGCACACTTCATAATTCTGGAAGGAAGATTTGCAATATCGAGAACTATCTACTTTATAAAGATTTAAATGAAAATTTATTGAGTGCCTCTGATAGGGAAAATCCTGCAGTCTATACAAAGGTGTTTAAGAGATAGCTTTTACTATCTGTGGTGGCATATGCCTGTAATCTCAGTACTTGGGAGGCTGAAACAGGAGGATTGCAGGCTTAAGGCCAGTCTTGGCAACTTAGCCAGACCTTCAGCTAAAATTTAGCAAGATCCTGTTTCAAAATTCAAAAAAAATTTTTTTCCCCAGTACTTGAGAGGCTGAGACAGGAGGATCACAGGTTCGAGGACAGTCTCAGCAAGTAGTGAGACTCTCATCAACCTAGTAAAACCCTGTTCCAAAATAAAAATAAAAAATGGGGTTGGGGGTATAGCTTGGAGGTAGAACACTCCTGGATTCAATCCCCCCTACAAAATAAAAGAGAGAGAAAGAGATGCTTTTCCTACCATAGGGAGCCAGATAGGTATTTAACTGATATAGTAAAAGGTAGACCATCCTAAGGACCACACTGGAGGAAGAGCTGGAGCTCAATACAAATGCAGAAGACGGGTGGTCAACAACAGGCAGGCAGTGAGCGATGACTTCCCAGAGGAGGTGGCACTTGTAATCTCCTTGAATGACAAATAGTGCGCTATTGGTGGAGATAGGGGAAAGACAGTCCCAGATGCCAGGCGGTGTAGAACACCGAGCGGGCTGGCATCCAGGGTCATCACTTACTAGCAATGCAGCTTGATCTCTGGGCCCTGACTTCCTCCTCTGCCAAGTGGAGGGTAGTTATGTAGTTTGCCCTCCAATGCTGAGCTTCAGCTAAATATTCAAAAACAGCTGAGCAGCAGGCACTGTGACTCACACCTCTAATCCCAGTGCTTGGGAGGCTGAGACAGGAGGATCACAGCTTTGTAGCCAGCCTCAGCATCTTAGTGAGGCTGACAGCAACTTAGTGAGACCCTGTTTCAAAATAAAGAACAAAAAATAGGACTGGGGGTATAGCTTGGAGGTAGAATGCCCCTGGGTTCAATCCCCAGTACCGCAAAAAAAATAAAAATAAAAATAAAAGGGCTAGGGGGTGTAGCTTGGAGGTAGAAGGCTCTTGGGTCCAATCCTCAGTACCTGTCCCCAAAAGAAGCAGCAGAGCCACTTAAATCACAATAGGGTTTGCAAAGGAAATGAGCAGGAGAGCTGGAGTCAGTGGTGGGACGAGGAGCTACTGTAATAGAACAAATGGCTTGTTTATCAGCTTTCTATCTGTCCCTAACAAAACCAAGTGAAATGAGGCATTAAACCCCCAGTTTTTTAAAAAGATGACAAACACTGGTTAATTTACTGGAGTAGAATATATTGAGCCAAATGTTTAGTTTTGCATTAAATCTATATCTAGCATTTTCATTAAAAGGAACAAAATGTAGACTTTATTGATGCTTCAGCGCCCATTTCAGATTAATGCTTAACATTGAAAACTGTGCATGAAATTGCAAATGTATCTGCAAACACATCAGAAGGGGCAGGCTAAGTGCTCTGTGCTTATTCATGGCCAGCTCTCTCTGAGGCTGCCAGCGTGTTATTGCAGGGCTTATTTGGCCACACTTGCCTAGCTGAGCATCGTTAATATCCCTGATTGCTTAGTTAAATACCCTTTTAGATACACAGAGGAGTCACGGAAGAAATGGGGGACCATATCATTTTTGTGTAATGAACAATTAAGTCATGATATACTTCTTGATTCCGCGTTGATATTTCCAGGGTAATTAGGTTAGTATCCTTCTGAAAAAGCTGTTAGCTTCCATAAACCATCATTTATGGTCACAGTGTTAACTGAAGTGCCTAAGAAATAAAAAGGACTAGAGACTTTAGGATAAAAATAATCATTTAAAAAAAAAATGGAACCTGCCAGGTGTGGTGGCACACACCTGTAATCCCAGTACTTGGGAGACTAAGACAGAAGGATTGCAGGTTCTCGGCCAGCCTCAGGAACTTGTGAGGCCCTCTGCAATGTAGTGAGACCTTGTTTCAAAAGAATAAAATAGGGCTGGAGGTGTAGCTTGGAGGTAGAATGCTTCTGGGTTCAATCCCCAGTACTGGAAAAAAAAAAAAAGGTTGGGGTGTGGCTTGGAGGTAGAATGCCCCTGGATTCAATCCCAGTACTTGGGAGGCTGAGACAGGAGGATCACAGATTCAAGTGCAACCTCAGCAAAGTAGCCAGACTCTCAGCAACCTAGTGAAACCCTGTTTCAAATTTTGTGTGTGTGTCTGGTTCTAGGACTTGAACCCAGGAGCATTCTACCTCTGAGGTACACCCCCAGCCCTATTTTATTCTT
Organism: Graphiurus murinus; assembly: GCA_004027655.1. NCBI lineage: Eukaryota > Metazoa > Chordata > Mammalia > Rodentia > Gliridae > Graphiurus > Graphiurus murinus. Next base: position 120,414 of record PVLC010002012.1, read on the forward strand.
ATTTTGAAACAGGGTTTCACTAGGTTGATGAGATTCTCATTACTTGCTGAGGTTGTCCTTGAACCTGTGATCCTCCTATCTCAGCCTCCCAAGTACTGGGATTACAAGCATGTGCCACACCTGGCTCTGTTTCAAAATTTAAAAAATAATAATAATAATAAGAGCTGGGGGTATAACTCACAGGTCGAATGCTCCTGGTTCAATCTCCAGTACCACAAAAAAAATAAATAAAAAATAGAAGTCAAGGGTGGTGGCACATACCTATAGTTCCAGTACTTGGGAGGCTGAGACAGGAAGATTGCAGGTTCAAGTACAGCCTCAGCAAGTAGAGAGACTCTCATCAACCTAATGAGACCCTGTTTCAAAATAAAAGAATGAAATAGGGCTTCGGTGTAGTTCAGAGGTAGAATGCCCCTGTACCACAAAAAAATAAAAATAAAAATAGAAAATATTTGCCACCATCAAAACTAGTAAGTTGAAACTTCCCCATTAGAAGATCAGAACTTCTATTTATCTTTTTAAATCTTGAATCTTGACACAGCCACTGTTTATATATAGATATCCAAGTGGGTAGAAAGACATTCTGTAGTATGTTTCACTACTTAGAGTAATAAAAGCTAAAGTAAGTGTAAATAGAGTGATTCGGTCTGGTACCAGGAAGCAGACTACTGTGATTGTTATGGAAGGTTCTGGTACTATTCTGAGGGATCCTTGTTGTCTGTGTTGGTCCCCGGGGGGGGGGGGGGGGAAACACCATCACCTAGGCCTCTGTTTCCCAGACTATGTACACAGAATATTAATTCTAAATGAAATAATGAGTAGTCGGGCATGTTGGTACGCCTGTAATCCCAGTTCTTGGGAGGCTGGGATAGGAGAATTGAGGGATCAAAGCCAGCAAGACAAAGATAAAGATGAAGAAAAGAGTACTTCAGAAGCACGGAGTTTTGTAATCAATCGAATTTTAGAGACAGTTTGCTAAACAAAGTTAAATACATTTCTCTATCCTTAAGAACTTCTCAGAACTAACTTTAAAATGTTAATATGCCATAGAAGTATCCAAAGAGAATAATATACAACAAATTTCTTAGGTTTATTTAGACTAGTCTATTTCTTTTCTTTTTTAAAAGATGGAGTCTTGTTATGTTACCCAGGTTCAAATTCCTGGGCTCAAATGATCCTCTTGCCTTGTTCTCATGAGAAGCTGGACCTCCAGGCGTGCACCACCATGCCTGGGTTTTGTTGTTGTTGTTTTGCAGGGTTGGTTTTTCTTGTGGTACCAGAGAGTGAACCTATGGATGTTCTACCTCTGAGCTACACATATAGCCCTATTTTTAATTTTTATTTGGTCTCATTAGTTGCTGAGAGCCTTGCTAAGTTGCTGAGGCTGCCTTCGAACCTGGGGCTCCTGTCTCAGCCTCCCAAGTACTGTGATTACAGGCGAGCACCACCACACCCAGCTAGGCTATTATATTTAACATTTAAGTTTCCGTTCCCACTTCGGATGTAGAAAGCCACAAGGGAAATGTTGCACCCATATTAACAACAAGGAAAAGATGGACAAACTACAAAAACTATTTTTCTTTTTTCCCATCAGAGAATTGAGTTGCAAAGGAACCAAAGGAATTGAATTCCAAAGGATGACAACCTTTCCAAGGAGAGACGGAGCACATCAACAGTTGTCATTTGACAGAGAACGGAAAGAATAGGTAACCGCCATAAAACTGGGTAAGAAGAGAACAGATTCCTACAGGCAGAGTATAAACTAGCATGGTAGTTTAGAATCTGCAAGCACCCCAGCTCCAGGACCCCATCTGCTCGCCGTCCCTCTTCTGTTGGCCTCTACTTGGTGCCCATGGGAAAGATTGGAGGCTGGACAGCGGGCCTCATGAGAACTTGCTGCCTTGGTGGTACAGCCCTGCCGCATCTGTGAGGATGGACAAGAATACCTGGAGAAGCTCACTGATGCTCCGAGTCCTGTCTGAGGACAAGGTGGTGCCTGTCTGCCCGGGAGGAGGGACAGAAACACACCTGTGCCCAGAGTTCAACTCTGATATCAACCCATGAGCTGCTGCTGCTGCTGCTGCTACTGCTGCTGCCGGGAGAGGGACGGGAAACTTTGTTGGGGCTGAAGCTGGCCACAAACTTGTGATCCTCCTTTCTCAGCCTCCCAAGTACTGGGATTACAGGTGTGCCACCATGCCCAGCTGATGATGGAGTACTGAAGACAGTGCTTGAACCTAGACCAGTAAATAAATTTACTCATTCTCTTTAGGATATTGAATAAACCCAAGAATTTTCTCTCAAGTCTACTTGCTATTTGACCAAATTCTGCCTTAATTGTTGTGAAACCACATCCAAAGAAAATATCTGTGACCTTAGATTATGCATAGAGTTCTGATACAACCATCCAAAGCATGATCCATGCCTGGCTTATATTTTGTCCATTTTTTAAAAAAGATTGTTGCATTTTTTAAATTGAGTTTTGAAAGTTCTTTAGGAGTCAGACGTGGTGGGGCATGCTTGTAATCTCAGTACTTGGGAGGCTGAGACAGGGGGATCCCAGGTTTACAGACAGCCTCAGCTACTTAGTGAAGCCCCCTGCAACTTAGTGAGACCTTGTTTCAAAATAAAGAATAAAAATAGGGCTGGGGTTGTAGCTGGGAGATAGAATGCCCCTGGGTTCAATCTCCAGTACCACAAAAAAAAAAAAAATGGGCAAAATATTTGAACATACACTTCACAAAAGAAGATACACAAATGTCAAATAAGTATATGGAAAGATGCTCAACATTATTAGTCACTACAGAAATGCATGTCCAAACCACAATGAGACAGCACTACTCACCTATTAGAATGGCTTAAAAATAAAATAAGAACAGAATTTGGGAGGCTGAGACCGGAAGATCCGGGTTCGCAGCCAGCCTCAGCTACCTAGTGAGGCACTCTGCAACTTAGTGAGACCCGGTTTCAAAATAAAGAATAAAAAATAGGGCTGGGGGTACAGCTCAGAGGTAGAATGCCCCTGAGTTCAATCCCCAGTACCGAAAAAAAAAAAAAAAAAAAAGAAAATCTGGGAACAATAAGTACTTGTGAGGACTGAGAACAAATGGAACACTCAGACATGGCTGGTGGAAATTAACATGGTACAGCTATTACAGTGGGTTAAATGGCATCCCCTAAAATTCATGTCCACCCTCAGCTTCAAAAATTGATCTTAAGCTGGACATAGTGGTACACGCTTGTAATCCCAGTACTTGGGAGGCTAAGACTGGAGGATCCAAGCTGGCACCCAGCCTCAGCTACTTAGTAAGGCCCTCTGCAACTTAGTGAGACCCTGTTTCAAAATAAAGAATAAAAAAATAGTCCTGGGAGTGTAGCTCAGAAGTAGAAGGCTTCTGGGTTCAATCTCCAATATCACAAAAATAAACTTTTTTATGTGCTTTTATTGGTGCATTATGGTGTCACATCATAACGTATATCATGTTGACATTGACATACATGCACACAGCACTTGGTGCCCCCACCTCCCATGTCCCCCCTCCCATACAGAGTACTGAGATTGGGATTTTCACATATGTACACACAGTCGATGTTAGTATTTCCAATAATGAACCTCAGTCTTCCCTATCCCCTTCCCTTAGACCACATCCCTGGCTCCATTGAGGTTTCTCCTCTGTTATCTGGAGTTTCTCTCATATTCCAGTTACTCCCTCGCTTTGGCATATTAAAGAAAACATATGTCCCTTCACTTTCTGTGACAGGCTAATCTCAGTCCTTCCATTTTCTTGCAAATGACATTATTTTATTCTTCTTTATTGCTGAGTAGAATTCCATTGTGTGTATTTCCCATAGTTTTGTAATCCATTCATCTGTTGATGGACACCTGGGTTGGTTCCATAAATTGGCTATTGTGAATTGTGCTGCTCTGAACATGGGTATGCATATATTACTGTAGTTCTCTGGTTTCAACCTCTTTGGAAAGATACCCAGGAGTGGTATAGCTGGATCATATGATGGATCCATTCCCAGGTTTCTAAGGAATCTCCACACTGATCTCCATAGTGGCTGAACTAGTTTGCAATCCAACAGTGTAGAAGAGTTCCTATCTCCCCACATCCTCTCCAACACTTATTGTTATTTGACTTCTAGATGATTTCCATTCTGATTGGGTTTAAATGGAATCTCAGTTTAGTTTTGATTTGCATCTCCCTGATGGCTGATGATGTTGAACATTTTTTCATTTATCTATTGACCATTTTTATCTCTTCTTTTGTAAAGTGTCTATTCAATTCAGGGGCCCATTTCTTGATTGGGTTATTTATTTTTCTAGTGTAGGGTCTTTTAAGTTCTTTGTTTATTCTAGATATTAATCCCTGTCAGAGGGATAGCTGGTAAAAATCTCCCATTCTGTAGGCTTTCTCTTTAGACTCTTGATGGTTTCCTTTGATCTGCAGAAACTTCTTAGTTTAATGCCATCCACTTATTAATTCTTGCTTTAATTTCCTGAGCTTTGGGGGTCTTATTGAAGAAGTTTCTACCTGTACATATGTGTTGGAGTGTTGAACCTATGCCCTCCTCTAGTAAAAATAAACTTTTTAAAATTTTTATTTGGAAACAGGGTCTTTGCAAATATAAGGTCATAGTAGATTAGGATGGGCCCTAAATTCAATGACTAGTGTCCTTAAAAGAAGAAAGAGAAGCCAGACATAGTGGTGCACATCTATAATACCAGTACTTGGAAGGCTAAGACAGGAGGGTCACAGGTTCAAGGACAATTTTTAGCAATTTAGTGAAAATCAGCAACCTATCAAGACCTTATTTCAAAATAAAAAATAAGATATAGATGGAGGTGTAGCTCAGAGGTAGAACACCCTAGGTTCATTCCCCAGTGCCAAAAAGAAAATAAGTGGAAGAGGAGGAGGAGGAGGAGGAGGAGGAGGAGG
>PVLC010002013.1:0-37500 GCA_004027655.1 Graphiurus murinus
CCAATTTTTATTTTTAAAATGGCAATTTCATAAGATTCAATTTTAAATTAATAAGACATTCAAAGGAACCTGTAAGTTAGAGGTATCTTGAAACTATTGATTTTTTCCTACTTTTTAGGTGTCAAGATATTATTGACAGTAATCAATCTTAAAGAAAGATCTGAGGCTATGTTACTTGTCAATATGTCTACATTAGTATAACTAACTGTCTATGCACAGAAGACATTTGTAATTAATATAACAGACACAAGATTAGTATTCAGAACCATATCAGGCAAATTGAAATTTAGCAGATATTTCAACTTTTTTTTTTATTGGTGCATTGTAATCATATATCTTAATGAGGTATAAGCTGGTAGAGGTATACATATACATAGCACTCACTTAACCTTTCCCCAATTCCCACCCCATTGGATTCCCAACTCCTCATTATCTTTCTTTTTTCTTCAGTGTCTTCCATTTGGTCTTCCAGTTGTTCAAGCCCCAAATCTGGAAGTCACCCGTGACATCTTCTTTGTTCCCTATCTCCCATATCTTTATCCAATTTAACTTATCCTCCAAGTATTTCTAAAACTCATACACTTCTCTTAACTTCCACTCTTACTACCACAGCACAGGCTATCACTGTCTCTTGCCCAGAATATGACAACCCCTTGAACTGGCAATGACTTCATGACATAGATACTTTATATATCCCGGTTTATGCAGATTAATTTTTTTCAAGGCCATATGTCTTGCTGGATTGCAAGCTGATTTGTCTGATTCTCGTCTCTGAACTTCTATGCTATCTATTCTCTTATATCATATGTGTTAAGTGTTGTTAACAAATGGCTGCAATATTGGGCTGACATAAGACCTTGTCTTTTTACCTGTTCAAATATAAACTTTAAGCCACAATTAACTGAAAAGAGGTCAAAGGGGGATAAATAAATGATTATGGCTCATCATTCATAAATGTGGTTTCAAATGCTTTGTGATTGGGCCATATTGCCACATAACAGGTGTGATCTGGAATGGGAAGCAGAGAGCTGGTAAGAGTCTTACATTCCAAAACTGTGCTGTACTGGACTCCTGAGCATTTCCAAAGAGTAAACACTGGTGACTTTATTAGCTTTAATAAAATCTATGCTTTCCCTCTTAATTCAATCTACAATGCAAACATAATAATGTTAACAGCAAGTGTTTCTATAGTACATACTGTGGCAGGCCTAGATATAAATACTTTGCAAATATTAACTCATTTAATCCTATAAATTAGGTAGATTATGCTAATAATCAGATGAACAAAGAATGATAAAGAAACTTACTCAAGAAAATTGTTAGTATATGGCAGAGTCAGAATTAATACCTAGGTGCTCGGACTTCATAGTTGTAATCTTAATTACTTTATATAGCCTTTGATATTAAAAGGCATTTATAATCTTTCTCTGTATGTAGGCATAACCAGTGTTGCCACACTTTATAGCAATGAACCAAAGAGTGAAGGGTGTATAAGAAAAAAGCACAAAAATGTTGTTTATGTAGATCTCATATAATGTCACCTAGGTTCATGTAAAAAAAAGATCTTTGCTGTGAAACAGAGTTTATTTTCTCAAAGTTCAATGTGTCCTTCTCTTCCTTGAATAGCTTCTCTCATCCTATAAGAGAAAAACTTGAACTAATTTGAAACCTATTGTTAACTTTCTTCCATTTATACGTCTATAATAAAGGCAGTGGCTATGTAAAAAAAAGTTAGATACAAAAGTCTACATATAGTGTGATTAAATTGATAGGAAATTCTAGAAAAGATGGATCTATGGTGTTAGAATGCAATTGGTGGTCAGCAGGATCAGGACATGGAAGGAATGATCTGGCTGTAAAGGGTCACAGAGATAACTATGGATGATATGATGATAACTTTTTGTTTTTTACCATGACTGTGGTATACAATGGCATGTATTTATCAAACACATATAACTGCATACTTAAAATGAGCACAACTTATAGTATAGTATTCATATATCAATAAAGCTAACTCAAATGACCCTATCCGTCCCCCCTGAAAAAAAAAAAAATGGTGGCAAATCTTTTTTTCTAAATGGGATCGGCAAACCATGGCCTAAAACCTAAATGCCTGTTTTTCTGGAACACAGCCATATATACTTGTTTCTATCTTATCTATGGCTGCTTTCACCTTAAAATAGTGTAATGAAGTAGTTGAGACAGAGTCAGTATGGCCTTCAAACCAAAATTAATTATTATCTGGCCTTTTTTTTTATTGGTGCATTGTAACCATACATCTTTATTAAGTACAAGCTGGTAAAGGCATACATGCACATATTTCATATTTAACCTTTCCCCAATCCCGCCCCACTCCCTCACCCTCCCTCCTTCTCGAGTTCAGTTTAGTGATTGACTTTGATATGTTTGTGAAAGTACATCATGTGCATTAGGGTGTCCTCCCCCTCCCCATAACCTTCAGTTAAGTTACCTTCTTTGCTCATCTAAAGTTTCTCCTTCTTTGTCTAGAGTCCCTCTTATGTCTCACTTTCTCCCTAGCTTCCACATATTACGGAGAGCATAAGATTTTTTTACTTTTTGTGGCTGACTAATCTCACTTAGCATAATGTTTTCCAGTTCTATACATTTCCCTGAAAATAATATGATTTTGTTCTTTATGATTGAGTAAAATTACATTGTGTACATATCCCATAGTTTTGTAATCCATTCATCTGTTGATGGACATCTTGACTGGTTACCATAGTTTGGTAATTGTGAATTGTGTGGCTATAAACATATATACACATGCAACAGTCTGATAGTTTGGTTTCCATTCTTTTGGGTAGATATCCAGAAGTGGTATTGCTGGATCATATGGTAGGTTCATTCCTATTTATCTGAGGATCCTCCATACTGTTTTCCAAAGTGGTTGCACTAATCTGCAATCCCACCAACAATGTATTAGGGTTCCCACTTATCCACACCTTCACCAGCATTATTAAAATCAGAGCACAAATTAATGAAGTAGAGAATAAAAACAATACAGAAAATCAACAAAACCAAAAGCTGGTTTCTTGAAAAAAATAAACAAGATAGATATACCATAGTCAACCTAGCCAAAAGAAAGAGAATCAACCTAAATTATCAAAATAAGAGATTTGACAGTATGGAAATCCAGAGGATCATCAGTGCCTTGATTTGTACTTCTTATTAATGGAGTTGTTAATTATTTACTATAATGAAACCAGTGTTTAGCACAAGCTTTTTCATGAGTTTGTATATTTGTGTAGAACTATGTTTACTGAAATAATTTACCTTAAAACCTTCATATTGACCTAATAAGTTTTAATAAAAACAGGAATTTTAGAATGTTGATAGTCTAAGAAAAACATTTTATATATTGCAAATCTAGATTTCTCATCATCTAAACAGTTAAACTGAAAAACATCGTACATTTTAGTAAAACAACAAATTGGCATATTTTATTAGCAGTCTTGACTTAATTTAAGGTGTTTATTTATTATGTAGTATTGTGGATTGAACCCAGAGATGTCCTACCACTGAACTACACCCCTGCCCTTTTTATTTATTATTTTTTATCTTAAAACAATGTCTCACTAAATTACAGCATTGGCCTTGAACAGCACAGTGGCCTCAAACCTGGAATCCTACTCTCTTGGCCTTTCAAGTACTGGGATTAAAAGCCTGTATCACTGTGTCAGCAGAAGTTCTAATTTTAGAATAAAGGCACACTAAATGTTTCCTTCATTGTTCACCAGAAAATGCAAGCACAGAGAACTACTCTATTATGCAATTTAAAAAATTTCCCAGGCAAGAAAACATTCTCTAATTTACTTAATACAAAAATTATAAGACAAATAATATATATTTTGAAATATTGAACATATTGCATAATTTAAAATAAAAAATTCTCAACCAAAAATTAAGGGAAGGGACTATGTCTTGCCATTATTAATTATTATAGAAATAATAGCAGCTAACTTTTTTTAGGTAGTTACTACATACCAGCTTCTTGATCAAGTACTTTATATGTTTTAATTCTCTGAAATTTTGCAATACTACTATGAGGCAGGTGGTATGATATGCATTTTATTGTATGGATGAGGCACAGAGAGGTTGAGCTGCTTGCTCAGTGTCAAGCAGCTAACTGGTAAAATTTATGATCAGAACTCAGAAAGACTAAATTGGAAATCCCTAATCTCCTGCTTTAACTTTCCGTCCTATCTTTCCTCCACAGGGACTAGCACAAGGATCTGCAGTTTTAACTTGCACTTAAATACTTTGTTTAGAAATGTAATTTAATTAATTCAAGTAATGCTGTGTAGAGATATAGTTATCAATACCAATCCCAAGGATACACACTGGGAGGGGAGGGAGCAGGGTGGGATCCAGAGGGAAACGCACTGAGTGCTATGTGCATGGCTGTTTCTATCACTCTGAACCTCACTATGATGCAGCAATAAAAGTACATTTAAAATTTCCCCCAAGACAAATGTAATTTAAAACACTCTGAAGACTTTTCTAAAAGAATTATAGGCCATTTATTTAACTTTTATTAGAAGTCATCAAAACTAAAATTAAACTATAGGTTCAAGGAAAGCTTTAGCAACTTAGCAAGACTCTCAGCAACCTAACAAGACCCTGTTTCAAAATAAAAAGGGCCGGGGTGTAGCTAGGAGGTAGAATGCCTGTGGGTTCAACCTCTAGTGCCAAAAATAAAAAAGAGAGGGACTACTATACCCAATAAATAAATTCTAGAACCTCTATCTTGCTTCCCTTTTTACCGCTAAATGCACTTGCTTTGTAGAATCATTACTTACTTGAGATTAAATTCACAAATAAGGATTCTGGAGATTGGAAATGTGCCATACAATAAAATGTAACTAAGCATCAGATTATTAATATATAAAATATTTTCTTTTTATTATTTTTAACATAAAGTATTTTAAACTGCAAAGATGAAAAAACAACAACAACAACAACAACACTAAAAACCCTGTAGCTATTTTAGAAGTCCAAGCTATCTCAATTTTAGGATAACAGAACAAAAGGCTTCAAAGAATTCTCATATGCTATAAAGATTGTCAGAAGTAGACTACCACACAGTGACCTTGCTGGTGCCTAACTCACCTAACAGTATTTGGAAGTGCATTGTTTCAAATCAATAACTAATTAACAAAGTACAAAAGAAGTTGCACTGTTTCCTTAGCTCCTTGTTAAAAATGGCTTTTGGCAGCACATGGGCAGAAAGGTCGCTTTTATGACATCTGCAGGAGCCTTTCAACACCCTGCCTCTGTCAGATTAAATTACTTTTAGCAATTAATTGTCCTAAGTTAAAGCAGAAGCACATTTGCTGCGGCAGGTGTCATAATGACATGGTGAGTAGTTGTTTTGATATAAATTTCTTCTTCTGACCTTCTATCATGTCTTAATTCTTGTGGTTGACCTAACTGGAAGATTGGGAGCACATCTTAGCTCGAAAAGCACAGACCAAACCTTGGGGGTCCTGGGATAAAACACCAGCAAATAATTGAAAAAAGTTCCACAGATACTTTCAGAAGCAGAGTTTATTAAAAAAAAAAAAGAAAGAAAGAAAAAAAGAAAAATGTAACTTAAAAGTTAAATTTAAAACAAAATTCTTAATGAATAGAAAAACACAGACGGTGAAAACACATTTTCTATTGAGTTCATTGGCACAAGATTATAGAATCAGCCGGGCGTGGTGGCGCACACTTGTAATCCCAGCATTCGGGAGGCTGAAACCAGAGGATCCGGGCTCGCGGCCAGCCTCAGCTACCAAGTTGTCGGGGGGCCTAGTCCGGCCGGCTAGATCTCGCCTCTAGATGGCGCCTGGCAGAGTGCTAGAAGCGGCTACAGGTGGAAAACATTCTGGGGCTGTCCCACGCCAGAGTGCATGCACCAGTACGCCGGCTCATGGCCCGCCCAGGTGAGAGCTGTATAAGACGCCTTGTGGCTTAGGCCCTGCGCGGCTTTAAGAGCCTCCGTCTCTCCCCGAGGAGAAGGAGTTGTGATTGTTGTTGTCGTTGGGGAAAGAGTTGGTGTTGGGGAAAGGCTGGAGTGGGTTGCTGGGGAAGTTCTGGGAGGAAAAGTTGTGGGTAGCTAGTGGAAGACGGATTGCTAGAGAGAGGGGTTATTGGGAGTCTGTTGGAAAGGCACTATTTGGAGAAACGACTTCTGTGCTGTTTGTTACTGCTTGTGTAGTGCCCTTGATCCCAGAAAGAGACAGATATAATAAAGAGAGGTTCGAACCAGCAACATTCAGGCAGCGTCTTTATTGGGGCCTCATGGTTGAGGGTTCAGCCTGGGGCGCCTAATACCTAGTGAGGCACTCTGCAACTTAGTGAGACCCTGTTTCAAAATAAAGAATAAAAAATAGGGCTGGGGGTGTAGCTCGGAGGTAGAATGCCCCTGAGTTCAATCCCCAGTACTGCAAAAAAAAAAAAAAAGATTATAGAATCATTATCGCACTGTACCAAAGTTAGACAGTTAATATGCTCTAAGGAAGTATTAAATAATTAAAAAATGTAAATCTGAGGTAGAATATGTATATATAATATACATACATATATAATAAATTCTTAGATGAATATGCTGCTTAAATTTCTATATAAAATCAATTACCAATAATAATCCCTTACCAAATAATTTTCTTTATAAATCTGCATTTGAATAGAACTGAAAAAGAAAAAACCCCAAAACCTACCACCTACTCAAAGGATACTTTGGTGAATCTAGTAGTAGGTTGGAATAGTATGTTTAACAGCGAATGACATATGCAAAGTTTTGTCCCAAAGGTAAAATATTTTTATAGTTGATTTTTCTTCATATTGCTATAAATCTGTTACATCCTTTAGCTATTTCAAAATTTATGAGAACTTCATAGAGGATAAAAAATGCTAGGTGAAAACTAGGCCAGCTGAAAAGGACAAGGAAAATGAAAAGGAGAGAGATTTTCAAGAAATCCTAAACCTATGAAAAGTGATAACAACAGCTATCTATCATTTTTCAAGTGCTTACTGTGTATTTGATATTGTGCTAAATGCTTAATATGCTCTAATTCAGTTAATCCCCATGATACCCTGGGCAGTTACTACTATTATTATCTCCTTTTTGCAGATAAGAGGACTGACACTTGCGGCGGCTAAGTCATTTGGCCAACATAACACAGCAACTGGAGTCTTGTTAACGCTAGACATCATGATCTCAAATTAGTTGTGCAGTAATTCTTAAGTACAGTAATTCTTACATATACGTATGCTTAATGTGCATGTGTGGGAGGTATGTATATACACCTAAGAACAAATAACTGTATTGTGAAGATAGAATTTAGGCCTAATACATGGTTTTTCCTGGAAAATTTACCTTTAATTCCTCTAATTTACAGTGTGCACTGAGGAAAAGGCCAGAACCATTGACCAATGATTTGTATCCATAGAACAAGAGGCCTAAAACAAGAATTTGCTATGCAGTTAGGAGGGGCTATAAGAATATTGAGAAAGATGTGGTGTGTGTATGTGTGTGTGTGTGTGTGTGTGTGTGTGTGTGTGCGCGCGTGTGGGAATAGGGAGTAACTGATGCTCTGAAATATCTGATGGGTCCCTTACCATGACCAAGTGGATATTTGAGGGCCAGAGAAATTTGCTCTTTTTCCTTAGAGAATGTCATTGAGTGAGTCCTCTGTTCTATAGAGTTGCCTGTGAGCAGTTAGGTTTTTGTATTCTTTATTTACACTAAAGAAACTTGGAAACATCTTTCTGGGACTCACCACCAAACTGTGACCACCATGCTCTAGAAATATAAATTTAGGATATTATTTGCAAAATGCTATATAGCAGAATTGGCAAGATTAAAGCCATACTGATTTAATATTTGGAGTTGATTGATGTGGACAGGTTTTTTCAGAACTAGTAGTACTTATGGTTATGATTTATTACAGTAAAATATCCAAAACAAAATCAGAAAAGGGGAAAAAATTGCATAGGACAAAACCAGAGGAGACCAGGCAACAGCTTCTAAGACTCTCCTCCAAGTGGAGTCATACAGGATATACTTAAATTCTCCAGCAACAAATTGTGACAAGACATGTGAAATGTTGTGAGTCTTACTGGAAGGCTGTTTCATAGGTAGGTTCTATATAGCACTTACTAAGATTCCAGACTTGCAGGGGAAAAGGAACTGTTTGGCATAGAATATACTGTTTGCATAAACAGTTTAGGTCCAGTGATCCACTCTTAGCAGGTGAGTGTGCTAAGTTCCTCCTGAAATACAAGTTCCAAGATGCCAGTCAAATGCCAGCTTTGTAGGCAGGCTTTTCTAAGGCATGCTCAGTTCACTTCTTGATTCTCATGATAATCTAATGGAGTAGACAGGTCCCGGGAGATATCTTGTTTTCCTCTCTCTTCTTTAGCCTTCATCTAATCAATTAGCATATCCTCCCCATTGGCCATGCTAACACTGAATTTTGCAATTGAAATCCTAAATACTTTTAGAATCTATCATCTATTTCAATTGCTTACGAAGAAAAATTAATAAGCATTTATGCATTGGAAGTGATAGTGTAAAAAGACTAGGAATGACTATCAAAAGACAAATAATTGTTATAAATAGTTACCTACTAGCAAATACAAAAGAATTATTCTAGAAAAAACATTATCATGTAAAGAATTATAATCTCTATAACATAACACTATGCTAATACAGATAGAGATAAGGGGAAGCCAGAGTAGACCCATAAGAGATTGTTGTTGGTGGTGGCAGTATAATAGAGCTACAATTCTAACTTTAATTTGGTGTGTGAGAAAAGGAGAAGACAGAAAAAGAAAAGGAGTCTACTGTAATGGTGAGGGACTGCCAGATACTCTATGTTCCATAAGCCCTCAATAGTTATATTAGAATGTCATGGCAGGCATAGACAGATATTTGAAATGAACAGAATAACATGTAGGAATAAAGGTGAGAATATATGAATTTACTCTAAGTTAAAAGTAGCATTATACTGATTAAGAAATTTAAAGATCTAGCCACATAATAAACATAAAAACAAATTTCAACAAGTTTAAGTACTTAAAAATCAATGAAGAAAAAAGATTCTTCAATAATCAAGGTCAGGAAAATTATCAATATGGAAAAACGAAATCAGATTTATACCTCATTCAAAACATAAAAATCAATTCCACAAAGAATATAAATTAAATACGAAAGGAAAATTTCTAAAGCACATGAAAGAAAATAGGAGAATGTATTTGTGCCTTGGAGTACAAAAGGATTTTTACAACAAGACATTAAAGGATAAACCATATAGAGAAAAGGATATATTTTAGTATATTAAAAATGTTTTCAAAAGATATGAAAAGATAAGCCAGAGCAGAAGAGTGATATACAGTATGTGAATAATATCTACAAATCAATATGAAAAGATTTCTAAAATATAACAAAATGGGCATACACATTAATAGGCAATTCACAGAGGAGGAAACAAAGATATGACCTCATAAATAACAAGAGAAATGCCAATTGAAATCACAACAAGGTACCATATCACAGTATCCAGACTGGAAAAATTAAAAAGTGAGGTAATATAAACATTTGAGAAGGATGTGAAACAACAGAAATAGTCATATATGACTGATCATAATAATTCATACAACTACCATAGGAAACAATTTGGTATCACTCAGTGAAACTGACCCAGAACTTCTACTCTACAATATATAATCAAAAGACATTGTTGCATATGATTATCAGGAAGAATGCATAAGAATGTTCACTAGAAGCTTAGACTATTATTGCAAAAATCCTAGAAAACATACCAACAATGTCCATCAGTGACAAATGGATAAACACCACACAGAAGCAAAAAAAAAAAAAAAAAAGGTATTGCCTAACATATAAGTGGATATTGTACAAAAGAATCACGTATGAGAGAAATAAACCAAACAGGAAAAAGAGATAATATATTAAATATCTTCTTTAGGAAATGTACATATTTAGTAAACTGTAATGAAAAGCAAAAGAACATTAAGACAAAATTCATATCTCTGAGAAGGAGGGACAAAGATGCGATTGGAGGGGGCACATGTGGGTTTTCTACAGTGTGGGTAAAATTCTATTTCTTAAGTTGGGTAGGTATGATGGTATCATTTTATTATAGCTTTTAAACCTCACATGTTTGTTGCATATTTTATAATAAGACATTATAATAGTTAAACATTGATAAAATCATAAAAAGACCAGATGAAAATATAAGTGTCTACTCCACACAGTGCCTGCCACAACTGATACTGGGGTGTGGAAGCAAATATACCAGAAATGATGATAAACAATCACCTATATTTTCTTAGTCATGTTGTGTGGATCCAATTAGGGAAGAGCTTTGCAATATTTATGTTAAAATGAACACAATAAACAGCTGAACTCCAGTTCTGGCTCAAGATGTAAAATAAGCAACTAAGGAAAATTCACTATATTTGTTTTGAAAGCCAACATATTCTTTCAAGTATTGCTTTTTGTAAAAGAATAATTTTATTTCTAGTGTTAAAATTTCTAGTTTAACCATCTTCCCCCAAATGCAAACACACATATTATTTCTTGCTTCTGTGCTTTTGCGTATATAATTTCTTCTGTTCTAAATATCCTTTTTCCTCCAGGTTCCGTCTACAGTGCCCCCCCCCCACACACACACACTTATCAGTGGAAGCTACTTTCCAAGACTCCCAGTGAGTATCTGAAACTGCAGATAGGACTGAATCTTATATATTCTTTTTTTCCCCTTATACTCAGATACACAAATTTAATGCCTTTTTCCATTATAATTAAGATTGTATTCATTACTGTAGCCATAACATTTGCAGTTTGATCTATAACAGCAAAACTAGTATAAATTTCCTTTTCCTTCCTCACAACTCTATGGATAAAAGATTTGATCTTAGTAACCTCAGCATATGATTTTTCTCCTTATTAAGTCAAGAACTTTCACCTTTTGATTTAAAAGAAGCACTTTCTGTATTCCCTTTGGAATATTCAAGTTGCCAGCATGACTGCTCTCACACTTCAGGGCCAGTAAAGCAAGGGTTACGTGAACACAAGTTCTATAGTACTGCAACAGTGAATCTGGTAACTGAGATAGCTACTGAGAGACTAACAGGTAGATAGCATACACAGAATGTAAATACAATGAATAATGGAATGATTCATGTCCTTAGCAGGATACAGTGATTTGTCAGGAGATTTAATAACACTATCCAGAAAGGCTCACAATTGAAAACTTCCGAAACTTTGTTATTGTAATTTTCCATTTAATATTTCTGGATGACAGTTGCCCAAAGGTAACTGAAATCAAGAAACGCAAAACCACAAATAAAGGAAAGACTACTGCATTTTCTTTCTTCAATTTCTACTGTTCGTTTTAAGCTCTGCTAACTTATTTAAGGTACATTTTAAC
Source organism: Graphiurus murinus (assembly GCA_004027655.1). Lineage (NCBI taxonomy): Eukaryota > Metazoa > Chordata > Mammalia > Rodentia > Gliridae > Graphiurus > Graphiurus murinus. The sequence goes on from PVLC010002013.1 coordinate 11,463, forward strand.
TTTCACTTCTTTCAGGCAATTTTTCCTGGATTTTCTATTCTCACCTTCCCCAACTCCCCACAAAATCTGGATTATTGCCAACTTGTGCTGTCAACCTAAGTACTATCTGGAATCTAGTATTCTTCCATGACTATACCTACCTAATTATTGTGTTTCTGTAGGAAGGGTGATTGGCTATTTGCTATTTATATCCCAAGTGCCTACCACTGTGCTGTTCAATAAGTATTTCATAAACTATTTTAGAACTTATTGAGTGAAAGAATATTTAGAACATTTTTTTTCTGAAAAACCACTTGGTTAGCAAGCTAACAACTGAACCATAAACTTATTACCAATAGTTGGTTGAGTTCTTAATACAGATTGCTTTTGGTCACAGAATGTAATTCACATGAATATGCTCAGAGCCTGTTATCTAGTGTTGATGCTGCATTTAGTCACATACTTGAACTCAGCTTCTTCTGACTCTATTTACATATTTCCAATCAAAATCCTACCACATTCCAGTCTATTTAACTTATTAATATATATACAGTGACATAAAAAAGACTATGGTTAGTACCTAAATCACTCAATTTATAATATAAAGTTTTTTATTTAAAAATATACATACTTTTTGGATTATGTATATTCTATTTAAAGGTAATACAGAACTTGGAACTAACGTAAATTACAACATTTGAATAAAGCCAGGTCAACTAGTCATGTCCTTGCCAATATACTTAAGCTTAAAATTAAATGTTATAACCGATCACTTCCCTAATTTTAAAATTTATATATAATGAAATACATTCAATGGTATTTATGTCAGAGCATATTTACAAATGGAAATTCATTCAAATTCAATGCTGCTTCAAGTATTAGAGTTACTGCTTATACTGTGTGTGTGTGTGCATGTGTACATGCACTCACCCGTGTACGCACACATGTGTGCATGTGCATACTGCTGGGAATGGAAGCCAGGGCTTCACATATGCTAAGTGAGTGCTCTACCACTGAACTATACCCCAGGCTCCTATATTCGTCAGTAGGTTTTAGTGTTAATGGCTCAGTCTAATGACTGAAATAGTAGCATTTCCACATCACAATAGTGCCAGTAAGAAGTTCCCCTGGAAGTTCTAAGCTGCTCCACCTGGAAAATCTGTGCAATGTACCATAATTTCAACTTATTCCCTTAAGCACAAAAATGAATCAGAAACTCAAATGATGCTTCTATCACGGAAAACCTTGCTAAATAGACTTTTATTTGAGAAGATGAATTAAATATAAGCTTTTCTTTTAAGTAGTTAGATGTCTACTTTGGGGTTTAAATATATAGCCTCAATTATTTCTGCAATTTGGCAATGTGATAAAAATTATGCTAAAGACAATATACAAGGTGGCAAAATAGGGTTGTGAGTGTGTGTGTGTGTGTGTGTGTGTGTGTGTGTGTGTATGTGTATGTGTGTGTGTGTCCCTCTGCACATGCTTGTTTTTGTGCTGGCACAGGGAAGGGAAGGGGAGGGTGGGAGGGTCAGGAAAAGTTTTAATAAAGGGGCATTCAGGTTAGATATTAATGTAGAACAAGTACTTTCCAAAGAATGCTTTAAAATTTGAACAGAATCTTATATCTAATAACATCAGATGCTTCTGTACAATGTTCCAATTTTAAGTGTTCAACTGAATAATATTACGAAAAGAATATTTCATTCCATATATCTCAAAATAACTGTTATAAGCTGAATAATATTTCTGGCCTACTTTTGATAATTATATTAACATAGAATAATTTAGAGTAACTACCTGTTTTTGTTTTGTTTCCTTCTGGAAGCGCCTGGAGAGATGAGTTCAGAATCTCCCTTCTTACCCCTCATCTCTGGCCAGAGAGGAGGGAGGTGCCTCTTGACACAAAGACTATAGATATAAAGAAAGCAGCATCTTAGCTGTTGGACAAGATAGGCAGACCATCCACATTATGCAGGATGGACAGATTCTACAGATGAAGTGGGAGGAAACCCAGTAAGGACAAAAACTCCTCAGAATGTAGGATGGGAATAGAACCTGAAACAATGATTGGACACACTGATATCATTTTAGGGTGCGTGTGTGTGTGTGTGTGTGTGTGTGTGTGTGTGTGTGTGTGTGTGTTTGTGTTTACTGGGGATTGAACCCAGGGGCATTCTGTCTCTGAGCTATACCCCTATTATTTTGAAACAGGGTCTCACTAAGTTGCTGAGGCTGGCCTTGAACTTGTGAGCCTCCTGTCACAGCCTCCCACGTACTGATATTACAAGTGTGTATAACCACCCCCAGTTTCAGTGGCCTTTAAAATAGAATTTTTTTAGTACATTTCTGCCTATATACTCAACTCCAACCACTTACTCAGTGCCCACTTCGCAGCTGGCACTATGCTCATGGCACATCAGTGAAAACACAGATATCTGCTCTCTCAGGGCTTACATTCCAACAGGGGAGGTAGACAATCAATGATACTTAATAGACAAGTGAATTATTTGATATGTTAGAAGGTGATAAGTGTTAAGGACAAAGAAAAGAGCTGGGCAACAGGAATGAGAAAGGTAGGCAGGGCTGTAATTCTCACTAAGATGGTTGAGGTGCGTGCACTGAGAGGACCTTGGGGAGCACACTGAAAGAAGTTCAGAAAGTTATTCAAGCATATATGTGGGGACAGAATACGGGAACAAGCCTGGCATGTTCCAAGAATAGCAAGCAGGCAGAGGGAAATGAAGGGGAGAGGGAAGAGAAGTGAGATCTAAATGGTAAGGAGCGGGGAGTCCTCTTTTGACCACTGTCCAAACAAAGCCAAAACTCCAAGTCCTTTAGTTCAATTTTATTATGAATTGCTCATGTTCAAGGTAACCTATTAGGTACTACAGGTACAAAAAGATGATTAACTCAGAATCTTTATGATAAGTAAGCTTATAATATTCCTATCTAGGGAATAACTTATATGAAAGCTTTTCTAGCAAAATCTAACATAGGAGTCACAAAGGAGTATGAAGAAGGAAGGTATGTGAATGCAGATAAGCAGATATTTGAGTATTAGAATGAAATCTCTTTGTCTTGGCATGGTATGGTGGCACACACCTGTAATCCCACTACTGAGAGAGGAAGGTCACAGGTTCAAAATTGGCCTCAGCAACTTAGGGAGACTCTCAGCAACCCAGTGAGACTCTGTTTCAAACCAAAAAATAAAAAAGTCTGGAGGTGTAGCTTGGAGATAGAATGCCCCTGGGTTCAATCACTAGTACCATCACCATCACCACCACAAAAAAAAAAAAAAAAAAAAGAGTGAAACCTCAAAAACTCTCCTACGATACTCCAATAGTTAATCATTTAATCATTTGAAACAGAGCATGCCCTTTACAGATTCCCATGAAGATTAATTTGTTCATTATTTTAATCCTTTTTGAAGAAAGTTGCTTGGTTAGATCTTTTGCCAAAAAGAACTATTTAAACCCACATAAGAAAGAACCAACAATATCATTAGCAATTAAGAAAATATGAAAAAGCTGAAATAAAAGAATGACTTTTAATAAAACTGCTGATCATCAACTTCAGATTATATGTCCAAAAGGATAAAATGTGAGTAAAAATGTTTTGTGATCTACAAGGCTTTATTAAAAGGGTAGGTACAATTATTATTGAATTGCATTATTTCTCCTAAGCAAGTGTTGTACAGTGAAACTACTACAGATTATTGGTGGAAGAGGTAAATGCAAAAGAAAGAGCAAATTAGTTAAGGGGCATTAAATGGTTCTAGCCATATGTTTGATTAGCTTCACTTTCCCTAAAAGTATGGGGAAAACAATTTGAAGCATGATGGATGTACTCTACTATTACGGTTTTCAGAATGTGTCAAAAATCCACCAAATTAATTCCTATTAGGAGCCAAATTTTGACATGGTTATAAATAATACTTAACAAGAAACCATGTTATATAACATCATATAAAAGAATTTATATAAACAACTTGCCCAAAATAAAGGTTCTTACTATAGTACATTGTATTTAATAAATGAAATGTATAAAGAAATTCTCAATTTTTTAAAATTTGGTGTGGTCTATAATTGAATCTCTAAGTATCTGGCTTTTATTACTAATGACACATTAATAGTTGTGAAAGAACTTTTCAATTCTTCATTGAAAAAATAATTTCCCCTTTTTTATATCTTACAATACACACATAAACTCTACCAAAATACATACCAGAATCTGCCTAATATCAGCGTTGCTTGCTCTCCACTAGACTGTGAGCTCCTAGAGAAGAGGGCTTCTGGCTTTTCCATCTCTATGTCTCACAAAGGGCTACCTGGATATTTTGTAAATAGTGCTAAACTGAATTGAATGTGTAAAGACCCATCTCAACATGTGCCACTAACCAGGCTACATTTCTTCAGCTTTAAAATACATTTCACATGTCGATGTGTTACTCTGGCTAATTTCATGTGTCTTAAGGAGAAACATGTTATTCTCCTCTTATCTTTTACCCCCAATATCTAGCACTTGGAACATGACACAAAAAACAGTGAAGGTATACTAGTAAAATGCAACCTATAGCAGATACTGCATGTTTATCATACTAACTATTATTTCTGGTATCTTGAAAATAACAGAAGACATTTTTAAAGTAAAAGGCATTATGTGAACAATTAGGACATTTAGGGGCTAGCATCTCTAATACAATCACTATTACTTCCTAATTTTACCACCTAATGATCTATCTCTTTTTAATAATATGACATCTAGTACTGGAGATAATTTAAACCTTCCCTCCACCTGCTTTGCAAATAAAAGAACACAGCTGACTATGGTGATGCATAAATAGTAGAGAGTACTGCTTGCTAAACCATAGTCAGGTGGTATTTATACAATTTGTGGAGCCAAATATGGGGGAAATTTAGGGAAAAGGATATACCTCTACTTCATCTCTACAAAAGCTAACCCATAGGAACATATAGTAAAAAGGCTGTACAACTTCAAGGATTGTTACCTGAGACTCTGGCAGCTAGGCAGCCCTGCCTTATACCATATTCCATCCAAGATGACATCAATTCTAAATGGCACTCACATTTTATGTACTATGAACAGAGAACAAATAAACAAATGTTGCCAAATAATCTATGATATTTCATTAGTTTTTTTTTTTTGTTGTTGTTGTTGTTTTTGTACTGGAGATTGAACCCAGAGGTAGTCTATCTCCAAGTTATACCCTCAGCCCGATTTTATTTCTTATTTGGAAACAGGGTCTCACTAGAGATTTTAAAGATGCATTCCAAGTTAAAAGATGTTAAGGTGTGATCAATAAAAAGGATGATAATCCAAATAACCTTCAATTGACTGAGATATATTTTCCCAAATAACAGTCCCTTTTCTGATGGTATTGCTATCTATATAGCTTGTACAAGAATTTCTGAGGTAATTTTCATTCTCCTGTGTGAAATTGAAACAAAGAATAGTAGGAGTGAATGAAGTAGAGTTAATTTCACAATTCACATATAATGGACCAAGATTTTCAAATGTATGTTCTTCCTCTTTGATGTTAAATTTTATTATTTTAGGAATATTGTTTTCAACTAACTTCTAGTTCAAATATGAATTACTTAATGAGCCCTTATCCCTTCCCTGCCTAATCTTTCTCTCCCTCACACGCACATTGTTCTCAGATATTTTGACAAAGGACAGAGGAAAAGCAACTTCAGAAATATGGATGGAGGGCAAAACACTGGTTCTACTGTGAGAATAAGCAGAATGGTAAATTGAAAATCTAGGTCCTACTACCAAATCTGTAATTAGTAATAATGTAACCTTAAAGAAGTTGTATAATTTCCTTTAATCTCAGTTTCCTCATCTATGTCTACAAATAAAGTGGATGGGCTTGGAATGTCTCAAAAATATCTGCTGAATTTTGGCAACCTATTCTGGAAGAATCCTTCTCTTATAAATAATGTTCTTCCTAAATATACTCTTTATATAAAACAGTAAACAAATATGGGCTGAATGGTTGTGTACACTCCCATTAATATGGGTTAAAAATATTCCACATTGTCAAATATTTAGAACAGAAACATTACAAAAAATTTGAGTTTCTCTTCTTTTTTTATATACTTTTACTTGGTGCATTGTAACTATATACCATATTGGGGGTCCCTCTTCTTAATAATAACTAAACAGATTTTATTTTAATAGATTTACTTAATTTACCAGTATAAAGTCCTAATTCTAATGTTAAAACTTTTAAGTTTATAGTTCAAAGTTTATAATTATTCCATTACATAGTTCTAGAAATTATTGATATTGCTATGACAGAAACATGAAACTTTGACCTAGAATACTTAAAAGTATTTTAAAGAGAAAGTGACTGTTTAAAGACACCAGATTCTTTAAAAATTATTAAATATAATAGTAACCTGAATGATAGAGCCCTAGAATATTTCTGCCTATGGTCTTCTGGGGGAGAGTGGATTTTCTGAAATTTCACAGAGAAACACAAATTATCAGACATTTAGTAAGTTATATTAAAGTTTATAGAAAAACAAACAGATTTAAGAATGATTTTCAGAACAAATAGAAGTTAGTGTTTGTTCTTGATAGATGACCCCTAAAATTAGTATTCAGGGCTCATTTTATCTTTGTTTTCACAAGTTTCTTAAGTTAGTCACTAGATACAGTTTATAATTTATTATTTTTCAAGAAAAAATAAATTTTTCCTTAAATTAATGAACATAGTATTAAGAATAAATTAATATTATATGAATATGAGATAAAATGGATAGTATTTTAAGCTATAATTTAGTGTTCTAGACAAATATTAACATACAATTTTATGATGTTTACAAATGCACATAAATAACAGATTGAAATGAGATGAATCTGTAAGGAAAATCCTCAAGTCACTCAGTAAGCATGTTACATTACCCTGCTTTGTTACACATGAGGGCTGTATTTAAAAGTGCTTGCATCCATTGATATAAGCCATGGTGTGTATGTGTGAACCAGGACTGCCTAAAATACCATCGAATAGGGGGAGTAGGGAGCACCATGCAAATAGCCTGAGAACAAGCGCACTAACGTAAAGACAGAATGAAATAAGGGTGGGGTTAAAAAAACAAAGTCCCCTGCATTAAACAAAACACTTTAGAGTCAACTGTGTAAAAGTGCTACAGGCATTCCCTTAGCTCCACTTGCAATAACTTTAAACCCCTTTGCTATCAAGCAGCTCACATAACTCAGAGGGACTGTTTGGGAGCTGGGCAAAACAAACAAACAAACAAAATTGCAAGGAAGAGTTTCTTGCTCCTGAGGAGAGAAAAAATGTGGGTCTTAGATTCTAATATATCTACGAATTACAACCTTCCAACAACAGTCTTTGAATTAACAATTGTATTGTAGTAAATATTGTCTTTTATCACAGCAATTGTGTTGCCAACCAAAAAATTGAGAGAGAGAGAGAGAGAGAGAGAGAGAGAGAGAGAGAGAGAGAGAGAGAGAGAGAGAGAAATACAGACACCGGAATCATCTGTAGGAAACATTCATTATTGGCAATGTAGTACAGTGAGGAAAACATAGGCTTTTCAGTCACACTTGGGCTCAAATTTTGGTCTTGTTCCTCTTTTTAGGTATACAGCTATGAGGATACCTCTAAGTCAGGGTAATACAAACAACTATTTCTAATTTGACAAATGGATGCACAAGGGTCCTGGGTAGGGAAGAAGGAATTGGGAGACAAAAGGCCTTAAATTACTCTTTCTTCTGAAGAAGTGGGTAGATGTTGTAGGAGTTCAGGGAGAGGCCAACCTTCATAATCAAAGTCACATCAAGGAATGGTCAATCTAATTGTACTTTAGAACATTACTATCAGATGTCATTTTAGACAGGAAGTAAGGGAATTCCTCTTTGGAGAACTAGACTGGTTGAGGAATTCACCTGAGGTCACAGTGCCTCAACTTTAACCATACCCTGGCACACCCCAGCACCCAGTTCCTAATAACTACACAGTCACTCTAACTCAAGGCAATGTAAACTTAAAACAGTAAAAGATCAGTAGAATATAGTAGTAAATTAGACCCCAGATGGAAAACAGGCCTAGTATTTGGACTCTCTCAGGAAGCAATAGGCTACCCACTTTAGAAAGAGACAGAGAAAAAAAAAATGGGAATGAAAGTTGTAGCTGCTAAAACTCCAAATTGGCATGTGATTCCCAGAGCCTCTACTGTTGGGAATGGAGCAGTAGAAAATAAATTCTAAGTCTTTAAATTCCACTGGCCTGGTTGGTATGGAGTGACATCTTAGTTTAAATAAAGAATGGGAATGGGGTGGGGGAGGTAGAGCAGTTCTACACACTGTGCTCCCTGAGTCCAATAAGTAGAGTAAAAACTGGATACATACAAATGCCTAAGTGAACAAGTTCTACCTTGTTCTAGTGCTCTATGTCAGTTTACATAATGACTGATGTGACTGGTCTAATTTTGCATTAGTTAATACATAAACAGAAATATGGTTCTTATTCTAGTCTGATGAGCTGCTTTCTTTCATTGTTTCTATGTTTAACTCTAGAAAAGAGATGTAAACCAGTGGTTCTAGAAATGTAGTCCACACAAGACTTGGGGTCTCTCAGATCTTTTCAGTGGGTTCACAAAGTCCAAACTACTTTGTTATAATAAGACACTGACTCTTTCATTTTGCTGGCATTTTCATTAACAGTTAAAAAGCAATGGAAGATAAAACTTCCAGCAACTTAGCATGCATGAAGGCAGTGGTATAAAACTATACTAATATTCATATTCGTCACTGCGACATACAGGGGAAAAAGCCAGCTTCACTTAAAAGGCAGTCAATGAAGCAGTAAAAAATTACTTTATTAAGTCTCAGCTCCTGTTTAATATTCTGAGTGATGAAATGAAGGCACATATAAAGCACTTGGAGGAAAAGTAGTTGTGCACTTGATTGAGTTTAGAGCTAAAATATCCACTTTTTAACCTATAAGATTGATAGATGAAATATGATTATTTAGATTTGGGTATCTGGAGAATATTTTCTTGAAAATGAACAAAGTAAGGCTGACAGTCCAAGGAAAACAACTGATGGCATTTGTTGCTAATGATAAAAACTGAGCTTCTTTGCTAAAGTTAGAATTTGGGGAAACTTGAATTTTCTCTGATAACCTGGATAGTTTTTCAATTCTTAAAAGCTTTTCTGATCAGACTGGTAGTAATAATAATGGGTAGGAGATTTTCATTCTATATAATGAAATGTATCAACATTTGGATGATGTGTATAGCTCTGAAACAATATTTTATAAATGACCAATACATGAAGTTACAAAGTCATTCATGAATAAAAGGATCAATTCAAAGTACAAGACAGACCAATGGATCGTCATGAGAGTGTGCAGTGTGTTTTAGATTGCATGCAGCAACTAATCTTTAAGAAACTATATCTTATTGAACACTGGGGTAGCACCATAGAAGAATATACATCATTATCTTTTTAAAAAGATATTAAAACAATCCTTCCTTTTACAATTTCATATCTGTTTGAGGGCCAATTTTTTTCATATTCATCAATGAAGAGAATGTATCAGAAGAGAGTGAATAGAGAAACAGATATAAGAATTTAGCTGTCTTGTATTAAGGCAGGCATTAAAGAGGTTTTCATCTAGGTATGGTGGTGCATGCCTGTAATCCCACTACTTGGGAGACCCAAAGAGGAGGATCACAGGTTCTAGGAGACTTAGCAACCTAGTGGTAAACATAAAAAATGGTAAAACATAAAAAGGGTTGGGAGTATCACTCAGAGTTGGAATGCTCCTGAGTTCAATTCCTAGTGCCACCAAAAACAAACAAAAACAAAACTAGAGGCTTTCAAAAATAGCACTTCTCATTGTGTTTTTTTGTTATGAAAATATTAATCTCTCATAAATTATGTTATATAATAGGTTTATTATTTTGAGATAAATATTGAATTTTTTTTCTCAGTTTTAATTTCTTTTACAGCAAGCATCAATAGACATGACCCAAACAAAAACCCTTTAAATGTTTAAGCATGAAATAATGTTTGAGCATGTAATGTTAAACACCTTTGGTTCTAACTCTAAATGATTCAAGAATCACTGATTATAAACCAACAGGAAGACCTTATTCTGCCATAATTCTTCTGTGTTTCCCAAGGAAAAGGGGCAGGGAGGGAAGAAAAAGGAAATGGGGATATATAGTATTAAATCACATGTATCCTGCTGGCTGTTTTAATATACATTAAGTAACCTCATTTATTTTTTAGAAAAGCCTAATAGATGTGATTATTCCAATTGTATAGATAAACTGAAAGAGAAAGGAGTGCTGATTGGCCTAAAGTCACAGCTGGTAAGCAACATAATTAAGATGATCGCATGCATCTCTTTGATTCTGAAGTTCTTATTCTTTGCACTATATCGTATTTACGACAGAGCCCCCTACCTCCATATCAGTCAACATCCACCAAAAACTCCTAAGTGTTGACCTGTGATCTTTATCTGTTCTAAATCTAAGTATCCCATCCTTTTTACACTTTTAAAATTTATTTTAGTTGGGCGTGTTGGTGTACACCTGTAATCCCAGTACTCAGGAGGCTGAGACAAAAGGATCACAGGTTTAAGGTCAGCACATGGTGACTTAGCAAGACGTTGTGTCAAAATAAAATAGGGCTAGGATGTAGCCCTGAGGTAGAATGCCTCTGGGTTTAACCTCCAATACACACACAAACACACACACACACACAAATATATATATATATATTTTTAATATTTATAAATATATTTTAATATATATATTTTAGTGTCAATTTTTTTCTTTTTTCTACTTTCATTGGTGCATTATAATTGCACAACATAGTGGGATTTAAAGTGATATATACATACAAGTACTCACCACTTGGTGTGTTTCCCTCTGAATGCCACTCGCTCTCCCCTTATCCCTCCTTGTACATGTTAGTGAGATCAGTAGTGATTCTTTCATATATGAACACAGCATTATTTGAACTGTTTCTTTCATCAAGCCTCTTTTTCCTTCTCCTCCTTTTTTCCTTTCCTCTTCCCCTTCACACATATGATAGAAAACATATAACCTTTGGCTTTTTGAGACTGGCTGATCTTATTTACAAACTATTCTCTAATTTCATCTACTTTTCTGTAAATGACATAATTTTATTCTTCTTTATGGCTGAGTAAAATTCCATCATGTGTATATACCACATTTTCTTTATTAATTCATCTGTTGACAGATACTTATTTTGGTTCCATGATTTGGTTATTGTGAATTGTGCTGCTATAAACATGGATATGTATCCATCACTATAGTATTCAAACTTTAATTCTTTTGGAAAGATACCAAGGAGTGTATACATATAGCTGAGTCATTTTTGAGGAAACTTCCTACTGATTTCCATAGTTCCTATACTATTTACAATTCTACCAACTGTATATAGAGTTCTTATTTCTTATTCTGGTTTCTAATTCTTCATAATTGGCTTGTTTTACCAAATGCAAAGAATGCTTGCTTCATTTAATAATGACAATTAACTGAATTAATAGTCCTGTGTTATAAACTTCCTGGGTGTTAGCACAATTCAGTCATTACATATGTTAATACATAGTATAATAGTTCCTTCAATCTCATGCTAGTCAATATCAAAGATAAAACTCGCTCTCTTATATTGTAGGCTCATATAATGATGTTGTATTCCCACATCAATATTTATTAAAAAGATTACTAGGCTTTGGAAACATGAAACATGAAAAAAATACAGATTAAATCCTGATGATCTAAAATGGAATTGTGGTCCCTTAAAAATCCTTTAAAATTAAGTAGTTTTGTAGCTACTTTGTAATCATGCTTAATAAAAGTTTTCTTTAAATGAAAACATTAAGATGAAGAAACTAACGTGTGCTTTAGTGAATAGTTAATGATTATGTTTTAATGTTAATTTCTTAAATTTTTAGAAAAGGTAAGTAATAATTAATAGTAATCTGTTATTAGAGGCTCCCTCATGTCAAGGGGGAACCACTCCTCTTCTGGCTTCCTAAGGAGGCATTTGAGCTAAGGTAACATTCCTATTTTCCCTCCTCATCCCTCGCTCTTTCTTACCTGCAAGTGGGACTGATCTGATAAGCACCTTGGGAGAAGAAACTGAGCATAGTCAGTTTTTGCCTTCAGGGCATCCTTCAAGTAAAACTTGAGGGAAGGATGCATTCTGGTTTGCTTCTACCATGTGAAAGGCAAAGGGGATATTTGAGAGGTAAGGGGAAAATTCATTTCAGAGGAAATATATCAGGAAGTCTGTTAGCCATAGATCTAAGTCAAATTTTCTAGTTGATAGGTAAATTTGATAAATTGGTAAAATTAATGTTTTGATTTTCCTTTGTCTGATTCCTATGTAATATTGCTCACTGAGCTCCAAACTGAGATGTGTACCACTGAGGTACTATTTTTGGTATACTGTTATAGTATGATACAAAAATATATTTGGTCTTTGGCCCTGGTTCCTGGAACAGAATTCCCAAAATCCTTGCAATTTTGAGTGACAGGAGTATCTCTGGTTAATTTTTTTTTTTGCAGTACTGGGGATTGAACTCAGGGGCATTCTACCTCCAAGGTATACCCCCCAGCCCTATTTTTTATTCTTTACTTTGAAACTGAGTCTCTCACTAAGTTGCGGAGTGCCTCACTAGGTAGCTGAGGCTGGCCACGAACCCAAATCCTCCAGTCTCAGCCTCCCATTCTGGGATTACAAGCGTGCGCCACCACCACGCCCGGCTATCTCTGGTTAATTTTACAATCCTCTTTCATCACTGATATAGGCTACAAGGTAACTTAGTAAGAGGCCCTAGATAGCCTCCAGATGGGGCTGGTCACCAGACAGAAGAAGTGATTACAGGGAAGAAACTTCAGCCTCACCCAGTGACGTCCAGGAAGTGGAGGTAGTTCAGGTTAGCGAACACACTAAAGTGCTGGTGGGAGGCACCGGGAGGGCACAGAAGCTCAGCAAGCCCTCGCCCTATGCATCTTTTCTATTTGGTTATCCCTGAGTTGCATTATTTTTAGTAAACCAGCAAACCAAAGTATTTTCCTGACTCCTGGAGTCATTTTAGCAAGTTACTGAACCTGAGGAAGAGGTTGCAGGAACCCCCAGTTTATATCCAGACAGAAGTAGAGGTAGCCATCTGAGCACTTGTGCCTGGTATCTGTAGTGAAAATTCTAAAGGATCTTTAATTTGTGAGGCCTGACACTGATTCCAGGTAAACAATGTCAGAATTAAATTAATTGCTGGATAACCAATTGGTGTCAGAAACTGGAGAACTGGTTGGTGGTAAAGAAAACATCCCAGAGCTAGGCATGTTAGCACATGCCTGTAATCATAGTACTTGGGAGCTGAGATAGGAGGATCACAAGTTTGTGGCCAGCCTCTGCAACTTAGTGAGACCCTGTTTTCAGATAAAAAATAAAATAGGGTTGGGTTGTAGCTCAGAATTCAATCCTCAGAACCAAAAAAAAAAAAAAGAAAACAAAAAAAATCCCAGAAAGGTATCAAAGGTACAAAGACCAGAGACTTTCAAGAGCTGGATTCATAATTAATTGAGTTTCACCTTGCAAGAATGCTATTTATTGGCCCTAAAAACTCAAAACTATGTATTTAATAATGTATGTTATATAATATTATCATCCTATTTTCTCAGACAAAAAACTTAGGTGTAAGAAAGTTAACTTAAGTCATACTACTGTTAAGGGGAAGAGATAGAATACAAACTCAGGTCTATCAGATTCTGCACTTTTAATTTCATCTCTACAGTGCATACACTAAAAACAGAAAATAAAAATAGTTATTATTGCAATCTGCCTTTAATGTCTACAACAGGCTTTAAGTTGGTTTGGGAAAATATAAATGCCTTAGAATGTAGAAACCATTTAGAATAATAAATTTTTATATTGATTATTAAGCTACCAGCTAAGTCCTCTTTCTGGTATATTTTTAAAGACTTGTTGGGCTAAAAAAAAAAAAAAGGAAAGAAAGTTAAAGATGTAGTTTGATTGAGGCACTTGATTTCTAAGGAAAGCAAAATCCAATATGAACAGCAGCAGCCCCTGGTGGTTCAAGGGGAAAAAAAATAGTGTATTCATAGTTATGGGGGTGGAAATATGTTTTTTTTAAAGAATATATGTACATATTTAGCCATTTGACTCAGTTCTCAACCCAACACATTAAAAAACAGATGCTTTAAAAAATGATCTGTTGGCAAGATGCTTGTTAAAATTTTATCAGTTGAAATATTAAAATTCATTATGAATTAATTAACACATTATATAAAAATAAAATGTTTTTGTTTCATCATTTTACAAAGTACTATAACCAGTGGTGATTAACACTGGGAATTTTGTGTATCTTGATATGTGTTTCTCAGAAAGAAACTAAATTTATAGGATTACCACTAAATTGATGACATTTTCTGTCTTCACTCTTGAATTCAGTTGGCAGATGTTTTCGAGAACAAAAAATTCCATCTTATTACAAAACATATTAAGCAGGTTTTCCTGCCAGGCATGTCTGACATGATGTTTATTGCCTAGACCAAATCAATTCCCTTAATAAGCCATAATATATGCCAGCAAGTACATTATTTCATACTTAAGGAAAGTTGCCACATGAAAGAGTAAGTTCTTTGATCTCTGGTGTTCTACTCCTAATGCATCAGAAATGTGCTACATAATCCACTAGTTAGTCATTTCTATTTATACTGATTTGGTAAGTAAAATAAAATTACACTTTACCAATCTTAAAGTTTTAGGACTGGATTCTATTTAATGCCTGCCTATGTAGACAAGACATTTGCATAAATCTGCAAGGAGACTAGCTATTTACTATATACCAAAGAAAAGGAAAATTCAGTTACTTCAGTGTACAGTTGATTGGTACTTAAAAAGTCTTGGATTTTCAGGCATTTACCAGAGATATCTCAAGATAGAATATGATAAATTCCTTATAAGTCAACTAGTCACAATGACTTCCATGAGTCTTAGTGTGGACAAGTCACTGATTATGGGAGGAAGAAGTGGTATTTTAGCTGAACACTACAATTCTGGGAAGAATTTGGATTAGGGGAAAGAACAGGAAGCAGAGCTGGAGATTCCATACAGCACAAAGTATATATTGCTTATAGACATTTAAAAACATCTATTAAATGATAGCTAGTCAAAAACTTAACTTTGTCCAGGTATATTGGCACACAATTATAATCCCAGTGTTTGAAAGGCTGAGACAGGAGGGTTGCAGGTTCAAGGCTAGCCTCAGTAACACAGTGAAAGTCTAGCAATCTAGTGAGACTTGTTTCAAAAACAAAAAATAAGAAGGGCTGGGATGTAGTTCAGAGGAAAAATGCCCCTGGGCTCAATCCTTAGACCTGCAAAAACAATACAAAACAAAACAAAAACTTCTCCCTATCATTCTCAGATGTTATGATAGCATATAACAGTTTCATCACACTTATGATTTAATTTTCATATTTCAGACACACATCCTTTGCTTTCAACCGATAAAATGATGTAGTAAAGAGGAGAGGGGGCAAAGAACCTACAGTAACTAGAAGTCATGCTTTCAATACTTATTTCTACCATTTACAAGATATGTGATCCTAGGTAAACATCTGTGCATCAATTTCTTTAATTATAAAATAAGGATACACCTACCTATTGGGCTGTTTCAAAGACTAGATGACAATTTCAAATGTTAATGATTAAGAAGTACATAAATAGAAGTCAGTTTGTCTCCATCACATACCATGCTCTGAATATAGGAAGGTGCCACTAACAACCTTACTAGTATATACGGGGTGGGAAGAGGCAGGTAGCAGGATGGGATTAGGAGGGAACCATATCAAGAATGTTGTGTGCATATATAAATACATTACTTTGAGTATCACTATTAAATATAATTATACAGAACAAATAAAATTCTAAAACAAATGCAAATATTTGTTCTTTGGAAATATGTGGAGGGAAGAAGCCATTTCTCAAATGGATCAAAATTACCTAAGAATATACTTTACACAAGACGCACTACTCTTCTCTTTTCCACTGCAGAATGAAGCCTTACTATCTATAAGTATGTTTAAAGAGTTTCAGCATGCCTCTGCTATTCTGCAAAAGTACAGAAAATTTTAAGAGGAAGGATGTTTATTAACAACAACAAAAATCAACTATCACATACAAAATTGTATTACCTACATGAATCTATTTTTATCTTTTAGTACTTTTAATGGAAAACTGAACTGATGAATTAAATGAGACAAAAAGAAAGAAAGAGAGAAAGAAAGAAGCAAAAAGTTATAAGGAAAAGTAAACATGAACAGAGTTTAAAAGAGAAAAAAGAATTTTAAGAAGGCAAAAGGAAATAGAGCAGGTCTTGAAGCAACATAAAAAGATTTTTTTTTCCTTTGGTGTAAGAAGAAAATAGATGTAGGGATAAATGAAGCAAATGTGAAAAACAGGATAAAGAAAATGCACACATATAAGAGAATGAAAGAAAAACTCAAAGCCATGGTGACAAGATAGGAAGAAAATAGAAACAAAGATAAAAAATCTACAAGCAGATATTTGAGAAATATGCTTACTCTGTATATGTTATAGGCAAATAAAGAAATTATTTGAGAAGAAATAAAAACCTTAACACACCAATTCACTTTTTGGTTGCATTATACATATTCAATGAATGCACTACATGATTTGTATGCTTCAAAAAACTTATGAAACTCATGTCTGGAATCTGGATATCAGGGATAATTAAGAAGAAAAGTCTTCAACTTTGTCCTAAGATGGTGGTTGCCAGACTGATGATACAGCAAGAAGCTTAGGACAACTGACAGGGAAGGTAACATTACAATCCTGATACAGTCAGATGAAAGAAAGGGATAGTATAACTACATTGGAACAAAAAGGCTATTGATTCTTAATTTAATAATTGCTTTTCTTTTTCAAATAATTATTAAATAGTGAGATGATATTTAAAAATTTAAATATTATAATCTATCTAACTTGTTTGACTCGTATGAAGTGTTTTGGGTATATTGGTTATGCCACATTTGGGGAGAATTTTGGAAATTTATACCCTACTTTTATGACTCATTCAATAGACTGATGACCTATATTCAAATGTCTATAATGTTTAAAGCACACTTCCAAGAAAAAGAGTGATTATGCAATGAACTAGAAATATAATGAAAAATAAATATTTAGAAAGCAATATATTTTCTCTCAATGGTGGTATAAAATATTGTTAATCATCTTTTAAAATAGATATAAAAATAGCTCAAGTTGAATATTTTAAAATATTACTACTATCCTACAGTGTAATTTACAACTTATTAATCTACGTTCAAATGTTCTGAAGTGCTCACTTTTGAAGAGCATATCAATTTACTATCTTCACCCAGTATCATTTTGACATGCTTTACTACTAAATTAAACATATTGCATCCATAATACAGGCTTTGAAAATTGCACAAATTTGTCTCATCTATATAATGCACAGTATGTATATCACGAAGACTATGTCAAAGTGCAAATACAATTGTTTGTGCCCCCTACAGAATTAGATATCCTTGGGCAGCATTGCTATAACGATCTCATGCTGCTAGCGTTACAAAGTGCAAAGGCTCACTAGGAAGACAAGAGCAAAGGACAAGAGTTTCCTCAATACTTATCCCTGAACTATTTTAGCTTAAATATTTATTAAGATATTAATTACTCTTCTTCCCCTTTTTGCCTTCAGAAGTTAGGCTCAGACACCATGGATGAATAAGTTGCTCACAGGAAAATAATACATTTTCTAGTAAAACTTACCACCCAAGATGAAGACTGCTTTGTCCAATGCATTATTAATTCAGCAGATAACGTGTTTGAACATTATTAGGCAACATGTACTTTCTCTTATGGGAAGAGAGTAATATAAAACCTTAAAGAAAACATGTTTGGGAGCTATATTGGAAACTTTCCTTCCTTTTGCAATATCATAATAAAATTTTTCCACAAGTTTTCCTTGAGGTAGCGTGTGACACAAAAAGATATAACATTTGTATGTGCAACTTCTACAAATTGTCACACTGAAATAAGAACAATGTATCTTGTAATTGAAAATAAAAAGCAGAAAACAGTTCATATAAGTAGGCAACCATGGGAAACAAATGGCTAAAAACAAAGGAATTAGCAGTGTCTTAAAAAACATAATTTATATGAAGTAAAATATAAATAAAGGAAAAGAAATAAAGAAGAAAAGTAGTGTTCTCACTTACTCTGATATACAATTGCATCATTTCTTTTTCTCTTTGGGGGTTACGATACTTCTCATAGAAATCACGTCGCTTCTTTGTTTCTTTAGAGATTTTATCTTTTCTTTCCCGTTTTTCTGCTGGCTCATCTGAACTATCAGAAGATGATTGTACATGGATCTTCGGCTTTTCTACTTCAATATAGTTTTCGTTGGGATTCAGTACTATTACTCCATATCCTTCCTGTTTTGAGAGGAAAGAAGGTGGTGTCCTTATTTAGAATCCATTTCAATTCATATAAAAGTTTCTAAGAGCATAGATGAAGTAATTTAATATAATTGCATGTTAACTAAAATATTCCTTTAAGAAAGACTGTGGTTAAAATAAAAAGTCATTTGAAATTGTCTTTCTTATGTGTGTAAATAAATGCATGTTATCTATAAGAACAAAAAGACACAACTGCAACATAAAGATTATACATCTTATATTGAAAAATGTAATTGAGAACTCTCAGAAACCCCAAAAAGATTGAAATAAATTATGAAACAAGTGTAGTTTCAAATGTTACTAATTTTTACAATAAATATTTTGAGAAAATAACCTCTTTGAAATTGAAGCTTATAATTCACACTACATTTTCTAGAATTTTTCTTTTTAATTGCCTTTTATGAGCATTTTAAATTTGTTTGCAAAGAATAAAAAGTCAACTAAAAAAGAATAAGTTGATCTAAAGTTTCACAAATTTACGTATCTATATTATCAGAAATATATAATGTCTACCTGTACACCTTGTATTTTATTCACCTTTTTTTGTTCAGGAGGGTAGATAAAGCATAAAACAAAATACTATATTGTATAGAAGCATATTTTTAATCTTGAAATTTATTTCATTTTTTAAACTACCATAATCGTTTCGTTTTATTAATAACTAGTACCAGGAAACCAGAAGTAAAGTTCTAAAGTTTAAAAATACAGCCCACTGAGCTACTAAGGCTTTCTTTACATTTGTAAAACATATGTTTTCCTGTCTTATTTGTTTCTAACAAGGCAAACATTTCTACAGTTATAATTAAGAAAATTTTTGATATTTATGTTAGAACTGATGGAATAACCTAACCATGAGAAAATAAAGAAGGATAAACAATAACCACTGACAAGCATGTGCAACGCAAATTTTTGAAGCTATTATATATCTGACGTTTCTATTCAATTCTGTATTGTGGGTGTTCCAATTATGTCCTTGTAAAATCCTGTAAGGTTATATACTTAAAAGATGTAACATGTTATGATAAAAAAATAAGTGCTATAGAAAATAAAGTTTATAAAATCTCCATGCTTACTTAAAAAGCATATTTTTTCCAAAATTAGAACCAGAGACTCTTCTATTTTAAGCTTAAAATTTAATTCTTTTTTGCAAATCCTAAGATAAGAAGATGATTTTTAAAAGCTGATAGCAGTAACAATAAGCCAGTATTAGTATGGATTCAATTATCTTATTTAAAAATATGCTACATTGCTCCACATGGTTGGATTCTTTTCTTGCTTTCTTTTTTTTTTTTTTTTTATTTAACAGTTGACTTCAGGAACCACTTATAAACTTCACTGAAATTGTTTATATTTTTACCCCAATCAGATGATATTGTTGAAAACCATGTTTGGTTTAGAAACTTTCAAGATTTCTCAAATTCTGATTTTAGTGATAGGGTCATCAATTAAGATATAGTCGTCTTATATATGTGAAAACTATATAATAATATATACCAGTCTAATTTACAAAATACCACACATTCTTCAACAGATGTTTAAATAATCTTTTAGATAAATTCTTCTTACATGAAGGGATTATAAAATATTTTGCAAATATTTTAAACAATTTGTATCAAAGCACAACAGTTTTTTTTTTTTAAACTTTTTTAGCTGGTAAGTCAAAAGTTTTACCAACAAAAGATATTTAATTTGGTCCTGCTTTATTCTAATCTGTATAGCTAATTCAGAAGTCTTGTAATTCATTGTGATCACTGTCAGGTAGACAGATTGTCACTTGGTGATTTTCTACAGTTGGACACACTTGAGTAGTTATTAAAATCACATTTGAAGGAAGTCCCTACCCCTCTTCCTTGTGCCTCTTATAACTTTTCACGCCCTTCTCAAATTTCAGCTATAACTTCTCCTCCCACTAAAAGTAAGTTAAAGGACACTGTTGCACTCTGCTAAACAGGGTGAAATAGAGGCATTCAGTACACTGTCTCTGGTGTAAGGAACATAGTCAAAAAAGGTCACCATAGGCCAAAAAGAAAATTGCCTCCTTACTAGATTCTGTACCGTGAGTAAGTGGTCTCCTGTCATGTTCCTTCCCTGCCTTCTCTGAGTGAATTGAACTTTAAACACACACAGGAGTGCGCATGCGTGCACCCCCTCTCCCATACACACATACACATGCACACAGCGTCTCATACTTACATACAAGTTAGTTAGAAAGCCCCAAACAAAATCTGTGATATCCTAATTGTAATGATAATATGAAAAATTTCAAACTTATGGTAATGAAGTGGGGTTTTTATTAATTGATACAACATAAGGATGGGTCATCTTTTCACTATGAGTTCCAAATAAAGAATAACCATTTGAACAAAGCTTAGAGTCATCAGAAATATAAAACTATTATCCTAGTTTATAAATTCAACATTAGAAATAACATTTTCATAATATCAGGCTTATTTGAGTAGTTTTTTACTTCAATTTTTAAAAATCACAGATTGAAAAATTGTTGTGTTTACTTGATTTTAAATAGATCTGAAATTTGATGTGTCCCATCAAAATAAGTATAAAATATAGACAAACATAAATCATCAAAGAAGTAGTATTTGTCTCAGTTATTGATTATGTAACTGAACATTACATGACTCATTTGTTCAATTTTATAAAGACATAATGCCAATTTTTCACTTAGGCATCAACTGAAGAAAAATGATTCTATTTTTAAATCACTACTATATAAATCAATTAAATTTTTATCATTTAGATTTTGACAATGAATGTTTCTCTTTGAATACCTAAATTATTTACAAATATTTTATCCTTTAGATATTTCAGACTGCCAATTTAATTAAAACTAAAATTTTTCAATTAAAATTTTACTATTAAATTAATAGTTACTATATTCTTGGACCATTCATGACTATTTTATATAGTTGGAGAAAGCAGCCTCAACAAAATAAACTATCCCACCTACATGCTGTAACCACAGACACACAGTGAAACTTTATCCCCTTTCTTTTCTCTTTCATATATAAAAATGTTTAAAAACCACTTTATACAAGTCACAAAGATGTTTGCAATGTCAACACTAATATATGGAAGGTAACGAGTCAAAGCAAACAAGGAAAAACAAAGCAGACTCAAAATATTAGTAATGAAATTGAACTGTTTTAATAGAACGTATACCTTTAAAAAACAGTAGATATCATTTTAAAAAGTGTTTCTATTCTCAATAATTTGATCATTACACAAAAAATAATGGAAAAGGCCACAAATGCAATCTTTACCAAGTACATCCATAAAGTTTTACAAAATTACAGTATAAAATTAGGTATCAAGTACAATATCATGAAAAAACTACATTGCTACTCTAATAAGAAAGGCCCCATAAGTTAGGCTTAGAATCTGAAGCACTCTATATTAAAATATCTCTTTTATATTTATTCCTTAAGCATGCTAAATTTCTCACAGAATGAAAAGTTAGATCATTTCAAATATACATGAAAACCTGTTACCTTTAACAAAACAAAATGATCAAATTGATGATCTAATATCCTACAGTTAAATAAATAAAACTCTCGCATCTTTCATAATGATTTACCCAAGTCAGTTTCAATATTCAACATTTCAAAAGACAAAACATACATAAAGTTGTTAATAAACTCTTAGGTTTGATCAGTTTAGTAGAAGATCAAGAAGGTGATCAAAAGGACAACTATTGGTTAAAGTAAGATTTAATTCATCTCATTGCATTTTCTATACTTTTGTCCCTATAACTAGTTTCATTTTCAGACCTCTGCTTATATTATATAGAGTCTAAACTATGGGATCTTAATCAGAAATTCTCAAAAGTTTACTGATAGACATGGCATTTTATTTTTTTATTATTAGACATGGTATTTACATTGAATTAAATAAGACACATAAGCCTACAGGCCTTTACTTTGGTGTTTAAAAATGCATTTACTAATAAATAACAGTTCATTTATAATTCAATCAACAAATGTTGACTTAGGTTAGAGAGGTCTAAAACAGACAGGTGATAGCAAACACAAAGAACCCAAAGAGGAAATCTTGCTAGAGATATTAAATCATTCAAAAATGTACTTATCAAGAAGAACCTGCAAATAGATACAATTTAAAAATCTCCAATCAAACCAAGACTATATTTTTAACCCCAAATGATACCTGAGAAAAATGAAAATTTATCCAAGTTAATTTACCTATAAATAGTCAATTATACAGAGAAGGGAAAAGGGGGGGGGAAATTCTCATCTTTTCAAATCTCTTGTGATTGGTTAAAAAAAAAAATCAGCTAAAAGTTCTCAGCTCTGCATATTAACCTACCAATACTGCAAACTACATGTGACTAGAGAGGTCAGGGGTCACAGCAGAATTCTCTGACCTATGGAACTATCCATTTTGGTCTTCAGGCAAAGGTGTGTAAGAGATCATTTTACACAGATTTAGCAATCATATTTTTCAAGTTCAGCATGCTTGGTTTGAAAGAAGATAGGTATGCCTATCTTCAAGGGAAATGAAACTCAAAGTGTTTTATCCATAAACTTCATCTACCCATCGTTAAAATGGACAAATCGCTGTCCATTCATCTTTTTTGAAAGATGTATGTTGTATTTATTCTCATCTTTTTTCACAAGAAGGGTATGTACATGTCACTGTTGCAACATCCTAGGTGCAACAATGAGATGAGGTCATGACAACCAATCAGAAGTCACTAGTGAAGCGTTAAAGTAAACATAGCTGTTGGAGTTGCAGCTCTGCTTGAAAAATGCCCCCTCCATTATATTTCAGCAATTTTCTCAAGACGTGACCTGGGACTGAAATGCCTGAAATGTCATTTGACTCCATTCTGTATTTCTTCTCAACATGCATTTAGGTAACGGCACCTTACTAATATTTTATTAAATGTTCATCAGGATCATATTTCAACTTGTAGCTTCCTAAATTCTAATGCTGTGCCCCAAGATATAAAAACAGCATAATATGGACCAACATAGATTATCCCAGTTAAGTTTCCAACTTCAAATAGCTCATCAAGTTGCTCAGTAAAAGAAAACATGCCACAAAAAGTTTTCAGAGGACCACCTGTTGTCTATTATTTTTACATAGCACTTACTCATAAATCATAACACAGGGTAATTAATCAAGCTGTCAAAGAGAAGGTCAAAGGTTATATGGTAGAGTCAGAAGGTCATGCATGGGCTGATAGAGGTCAGGGTCACACTGCATTCCTCATTATCAAGTTGGGATGAGAGACGGCCCAAGCAAACAAAAGTGAAAGCAGATGGAGAAGTGAGTGGATAAAAAAGAAAGAAAAAAAAAAAGAAAGAAAATTTCACAAACAAAAAGAAAAGTGAAAGAAGACTGTCAGCTGCCTTCAAATAGAGAATAGAAGAGAAAAGAAATACACTGAAATGTGCTCAAAGGAGCTCAAGAACATAAAGAAACTACAGTTTTATTAATTAAATAAATTGCATATAACTTTTCTTGGTCATTTTATTAATGTATACTAGCCAATATCAGAAAAGACATGTTTGCCATCTCTATACCTCTTCTAGTTAGTGTGCTCCATTAATTAAGGAAGTGCAAAGAATTCTAAGATGAAGTATGATTTACAAAAACAAAGAAACTTATAATAAGACAGTTTTTCCACTTTAATATTATTTCAGGGTTACAACACAGATGCAAATAGTTTTAAGCCATAAAACAGATAATTTCTTGAGTATGCTACAAAGATATCCACAAACATAAATGCATCATAAAAGTCCTTTTGAATAACAAAACAGTTATAAAATATTCTATTATTACGCTGGCCTGAATTAGATGCAGAATACTGTGCAAAATTAGCTGTCACCCTTTGCTCAAAATCTTTGTTAATCTCATTTTGAATGTTTGCAGCTTTATCAACACATGCATCAATGTCAGCTCCTTGGTTACTGAACCGCTGTAGTTGGAAGAAGATATAATTAAAATGTTTTGGCACAGAAAAGGTGAAATTGTATCTTCCCTTGTTCCCTTAGGAGTCTGTAAAACATGAAGGATATATTGACAAACACACCCTTGTCTCCAGTTCTGACATCTCAGGTCATCCAAGTGCTATTTATTTTAAAACATTGACTTTGCACTTACACATATTACCTGCTCTGTTTCTAACTTTTTCTAGGATTTAGAACACAATGATGCTTAAACTTTACAAATTTATCTTTAAATTATCAGTAGCTTATTTATGGAAGCATTCCATAAATGCAAAAAGCACCATAAAGTAAATGCAATTACCATTCATTATTAAGGATGACTATGATTTAATACTCGCCTTCATGAAATTTTTCATATTCTTTGTTTCTCATTCTTATAAAATGACTCAAATAGACACCCACACATTTACATATTAAAGTAAAAAGAAGTAACAAGTTATAACTGGTGCCCAGTCAATGGCATATCAAAATCCCTAACTGGATCTAGGGAACACTATAGATACATCTTTATTACATGATGCAAAGCAAAGTTTGAAGGCCAGATTTACCTTATGAACTTTATTACTCTGTATGCTAGTCATGTCTTTATATTTTAGAGTATGATGAATAAAGTCCAATGTTTTCCTTAGTTCCTATTAAAATCTGTTATAAAGTTGTATACATATCTTAGCTATCAAACATCTCCAGAAAGCACATGGTCTTTTAAAATATTACCACTTTGGCCCAACTATATACCATATAAGCATATCCATAAGTTACTGGTAAAATCTGAATAGGAAGTATTGTACCTAAGTCAGAATATCTTCAAATATGCCACCCTTTTTCTTTTTCTTTCTATAAACATATCATGTATTTAAAATACTTTTGTTGGTTTCTTTCAAGAACATATCAGTGCTCTGATTGTAGTCATAGAGGCCACTTCTAAGGATGAGGACATAATAAAAAATTCCAAGTATTCATTGAATCAAGAATTCATTAATCACTGATTTTATATAATAAATATTTAATAAGTAGCTACTACCTACCAAATATACTATAGAGTATAGCTATATACCATATGTAAATCACTTTTCATGTTTAGATATTTCTGTGTAGTAGAAAATTCCAAATCAGAATCAAGTACAAATCTCTAAATAACTCTGTGAAGCTATTTCATTTTTCAAGAGAAGGAGGACTGTGAGAAGAAAACAAGGAGAAAAACATAATAATAAAATGTTTCTAGCTAGATTTTCAGGGATGAGTAACCCTAAATGTAATCCATGTCTGTGGTTATACTAATCGTATTTAAACTTAAACTTGCTCCATAACAATGAAAACTTACTGTTTCAAGGTGTGTGTGTGTGTGTGTGTGTGTGTGTGTCACATTGTATACATTCAGATATTTTAACAAGTAAAATCACTTAATAATGTAAAAGTTTCTATATACATCTATCTCCTGACAAACAGGTGCAATTGAGTACAGCTATGAATCTCCCTTCCCACAGTGACCTATGTCAG